>VXBC01012581.1:0-48916 GCA_013399945.1 Ploceus nigricollis | reverse complement strand
GCCTGTCCCTATCTACCACACCTTTCCCAAAGGTACTTGACTTCTATGTACATATTAGCAAAGTCTTCAAAGACATTTAAATATTCACTCGAAAAACTACGGAGCTTGTGCTCAATTGAAAGAAGATAGGCTGAAATAAGAAAAAAAAAAGTTGATCTGAAAGGGTTTTAATATGCAGAATCTTCTTTTGAATATGGAGTTTAGAAGATAATACATGATTTTAAATGTTGGTGTGGATCATATGTGTGACCCAAGCAGTAGTCTCTGGTTATGGACAAGGGGAGTATGGACTTTGGAAAAAACCCTTATGTAATTGTCATATCAGATCCTGGTTAGACAGAGAATGTCTGACCCATGAAAACAAAGGCAATAGGAAAATAAAGGAAGAGTCATGATTCAGTTGTTCAGAATAGTGCCTGTCTGGGGTCTTCCATGTGCTGTTAGTTGCTAAGTCTTAGTCAAGATGCTAAATTTCAGCAAGTTCAGAAAGTTTTTCTTAGCCAACTAGAAGACAAGAGGGATGTTTGAGGTAAATCAGTTGTCAGCTAGACTGCTCTGACTCTGTAAAAAAAAGAATAACAAACCTGAGCTAGGACACACTGACATTGAAAATCCAAGGACAGGGAAGACTATCATACTGGAATTTTGAGAACTAAATGCTAGCTGGGGTAAAAATTAGACCCTGTGTTCTGGGGTGAACTTCACATTCACATTTATCTCAAGGATGCAAAATAGTGTTACAGAACTTAGTATTAACATCAATTTATTTCCAAAGAAACATAAGGCACTTAAAACTCTGTGTAATTCAATGTAAGGAGGAAGACGGCATTTAATTCCTTTAACATCTTCTGAAAAATCTTACCTACACAGTGACAGTGCAGCTTGCAGATTGGGAATTGTGCCAGGGCTGAGCAACAGAGACTAGTTCAAGAAGGACCACCAATCTCTCTCTAAAGGCTGGAGGCTGCTGTAAATCAAAACAAGAAGCACTGGTTCTGCTGTTGTATTTCAAAGAGTGCATGACTCAAAAGTAATCTAAAAGTAGTCGGTGATCCATTATTTCTAAGAGAGAATAAGCAGTCATAAGCAACAGATTACTTTTCCAAATTGACTTTAATTATGCTTTTTCAGACAAAAGAAGATAGCTAGGTTTTAAAAAGCAAGCTTAAAGAGAAGGTATCCCTAACATGAGTATTGCAGTCTTAGAGCTTCACAAATTTTGCTTTACAAGTACTATGGCTGGGTAAGCAACCAGCACCCTATCCTCACTACTCAGGGTATAACTGGAGGAGGAAAGCTGAGGAATCATTTTCTTAGTTATTTTGTACAGTTCATTTAAAGACCTCATTTTCATAAGTGTCCTCACAACAAATGACAATTATTTGGAGCAATTGTGTAGTTGGATATTGTAAGTGATTGTATGAAAATCATCCATTTATTTAATAAATGGAGAAAGCAGAAAGATTGATACAAAAGAAAAGGAAACTATCAAAATGGAAATGAATTGATTATCTGTCCCTTGGGTAACTGAACTCTAAAGTGAGAAATTTTTTAATTTGGAAGAATCACCCAAAAAAGCATACATAAACTTTGATTCTTGATCAACAATCCACTTTTAGTATAACATCTATCCAGTTCTTGAATTCTTCTGCCACTGAGCACTTGTAAACATGTCCAGCAATGTGAAGGCCTTACATGAATAAATTATTTTATTTTCAGTTGTGTTGCACAACATACAATCAAAGGAAGCAAACCTTTCAAAAGTATATGACACTTAATCTGAATAAGATTATCTCTAATTGTTGCAACATGGCAGGGTGGTAGAAATGTGCAACCTTCGTCGAAGCGTCTCCTTCAGAAGCTGCTCAGAGTAAGGCCACAAGAGCAGCCATTTCAAGTCCATGCACACACACACGCTGTCACACTGATTTTTAAAACTGTTAAGTTTTCTTTTATAGTTCTTTTGAAAGTTTTAAAGTTCTCATAAAACTTCTGCAGCCTTCTGATCTGTTTACATACTTTTGAGCTAGGTTCTCACATAATATCATGTATAAATAGAATAGTTTACATATTTCTCTGTGGGTGGAGAGAAATGATTGATTGATCTCTTGACCAGTGTGATTGGAGAGGTGGTAATTTCATCCTCCAATCCATGGTCACCTTTGGAATTCTATAAATATCAGATGTCCGAATAAAACTTCCTCTTTTTCCTCCTCTGAACTGACCAGACTTCTGTGTGCTCATTTCGTGTCCAACAGCGACACACATACCACAGATAGTTCAGTGGAGGAAAGACAGGAAGGATCTTTATTGTAAAATGCAGGTGAACCCAGGATGGGAAGAAATGATGATGTCTGATTCCAGATCAGAAGGCTGAATGATTTCTTTATTATAACTATATTATAATACATTAATATACTATTTAAAGGAGATACTAAAACTATATACTTACTTTCTAACTACCATATCTAACTAACAAGCTCGTGACCTTCTCTTTCGAGTCCACACACAGCTGGATCTCATTGGCCATCAGTCCCAAACAATCTTCACCAGAATCCAATCAAACAATCACCCCAGGTAAACAATTCTCCAAACACATTCCACATGGGAGAAAACAAGGAGCAGAGACAGAAATTGTTTTCTCTTTCTTTTCTCTGTGCTTCTCTATGAAAAATCCTGAGAGGGAGAAAATGTGCATGCCACAGATCTTTGTATGGTGTATTCCAGCAAAGGTTTATTCCTAAGCACGTTAAAGGGATCAGGGACAAAGACCATGTGGTGTGCACAAGGTTAAATATGGGATAGCATGGGGGCGGTACAAAGGGCAGGGCAAAGGGCATTGGCCTACAAGGAAGACAGGGCCGGCCACCAGAGATACCACAACCAATGAGGAAACAGAGAAAGGAGAAACCACTGGAATTTGGGATATATGGGAAAAGGAGCTGCAGTGGTTCATGGTGTTGTGAAAGACTCCATGGGGAAGTCTTTTCTGTCTGCCTAGATGGGGAAAACTCTATGGTAAATTCTTCCAAGGCAATCCCTGGGGATTTCCCTGAGGGGGAAGGATTCAGAGGATTCCACATATAGTTATCATAATCAACTGAAATACATCCATGATAAGCAAACGTAGGTCAGATAGCCAATCTAGGCACCCACCCATATGTCATTAAATCTATTCAGAGAATCTAAACAGGTAGCCATTTTGCCGCAAGAAATTGAAGCATGTGGATATTTCATACTGACTAGAAGGAAAATGGAACTCAGGAGAATTCACATGCTTAAATACTATTAATTACCTTGAAGAAATAGGTGAAAGTCTGTGGATGCCTCTGGAAATCAGTCTATTCCTTTTGTTGTCTGAGGATATACATAAAACTTTGACAACAGGCTTTCATACTAAGAAACATTGGTGCAAAAATCATGGTACTGCACAAAGAATTTATTTTACAGTTTAGTAACTCCTTCAGAATATGTCAACTGCATGTCAAGCATTACATTTTTGACTGCACTCTAACACTTCCCATGGTTTCTGATACCACTGATCACAAACAGTTCTGAAAACTCATCATTGACTGGCATAGAATAAAGTAACTCTATTCTGGTAGAAATAAGAGATTTGTTATCCTGTCTTCGTCTGAATAAAAATAAAATAAATCTCTCATCATCATATTTTGCTGTATCTGTCACTAAAAATTTCACTCCCATTTAATAACTATTCTAATTAAACTGAAAACAGGGTCTTCTATCATTCAGGGAGAAAATGCACAGAGAAATTTCCAGACATGCAGGACTCCTTCATCTAATGCAACAGTGAAATTTTGCTACGGTACAGAGAGAAAAACATTATACTATACTGATTGTAATAATATCTGGTTTGGCTAGAAGGAAAAATTATGTAGATGATTATTTGTGTGGCTTGAAGAAAAAACAAGAGGAAATGAAGAATCCAGACAAAAAAATAAAAGGCAACAAATTCTGTGAGCTATATAAGATTACAAGATGTTCTGGCACAAATAAACATAAAATCTGGATTCTTTCAGAACCAATTTTTGAATGACATGAAACAAACATTTTTAAATTATTCAGTTTCCCTGCTGCAAAAATCCAAACAGGTACAAAAAGGGGACAAAGAAAATGGCTATTCATAAATGATGAGGTCTGCAATGCTGACACCAAAGATTTAAACACTATTTAGTGCAGCAATCAATAATGGTACAGCTGCTGCTGGACCCATTGAGAAAAGGCTGCAGAACTCATCAAGTTTCAGTAAGGGTTTGATTACTTCTTATGTATTTGGACATCCTTGTTGTTATGAGTTTAATAACACATGATAGTATCAATAAAGTCCTTTATAAAACCAGTGTCATTAGTTAACATTTTAAAATGTGTCCCGCAAACCTCCTGAAGGGTTTTATGTTTCAGAGACAGAGAAAACTTCAAGCAGTAATTTTATTAAGTATTTTCCTGTCTGGCAAATCAGTCTGCACTTAGAGGTGTGAAACTGCAGATAGGTGTGAGGTACATTCTGCAACTCAACACTTTTTTTGGGGTAAAATGTTTGATTGTGCGGTGGAATGAAAATTGTGTTGCAGAAGAAGCAGAGAAGTGGTAGAGAAGTTGTAAAGAAGCAGTCAGAAACAGTGCTTTTAAAGACTAAAATTATATAGGGAATTGTATATTATTTTGCTCACTGTGTCATTTCACTTGAAAACAAAACCAAACCAAAACAACAAACATAAAACCGCCAAACAAACAAAAACCCAAAAACCTCTGCAACCAAGTTCAAACAATAAAGATAGCTATGATTTATTAATAGCAAATTCTTTCAAATTCTGAGATTAGAAATAGCATAAACTAAAAGCCATCAAGATGGGCAGCCACTACCAAATCCATTTTCTATTGTATTCATGCAATCTGATAAATATTAACTAATTCTGGTGGTATTTTATTTTCTTAAACATACAGAGTAGACAGAGATTTAACTGCAACTCTCTTACAGAAATGTATCTATTACTCAGGAAAGGCAGACTGATATTTTTCTTGGTACAGTATATAGATGCTGATTTCTATGGCATTAGAACTTAAGGATATAGTCTAATTTTATGCTCTACTTCAGAAGCCTGTAGTAGCTACCAATCTATGTCTTTGATAAAGTCTAACATTTGTCTTTCAGCTTTCTGATAAAGAAGAGAAAAATGAAGGGGGCAAGCTCACCTACTACCTGCAAAAGAGGAGTTAGGACTTTGAAAAGCTAATATTTTATTAATTGAAACAAGGATATTTTTCTAGGCTTTCTAAAAATGTAGTTGCCCTTAAGCTCTTGGTATAGCAGCATTTAAAATAAGCTTCTGACATCCTCAAGATGTGGGGTTTTTTTTCATTCGATCTCTCTTCAAACTTGCTTATCAAGAAAGCAAAATCAGTTCTTAGAGCCTGAAGTATCTTTACGGAAAACCAGGTTTTGGAATAAAAGAAAATTCATTAACTTATATTGAACTATAGTGGTTTTATTAGTACAGATCTTTAGTCTTAATATGAGTTTAGTATTTTACTTTTTATGCATTTTTGGAAATAGATTTCAATACATTCTGTTCATTAAAAGCATTTTGTCACTAGAATACAAGATCACATGGCAGAGAGAACTGAAGGTGAATCAAAACATATGGTTTCCCTTTTCTTTCACATGAGAATCCTGGTGTGCATAAAAGCTCTATGCCAGAAATATTAGTGAATTGTGATTTGATGAAAGCAAATCTGTTTGCCAGGAGCTAATTTGTGCAAAAAGCTTCTCATGAAGCTGCTACGATTTAGACCTCAACTGAGAATAAAAATATCTTCATAGTTCTTTGTACCTCAGATTCTTGCCAGGAACATTTGCTTTAGTATTTGACAAAGTTGATGAGACAGTAAATTTGTTTGCTGTGAATGTAAACAAAGTAACTGTGCTTGGCTTGGGAGTGGTTTGATTATTTAGAAATTGTTTTTATCCCTGTAATTATTTCATCTTCCGACTGGGATAGCAGTATTCTTTTCCTTCTTGGTACATAGCTGACAAAACTGTTACCACATGTATAACGCTTGAGGGGTTTTCGGGGTCTTGCCTGACCCCAGCCGCCGTATGTGGTCCCAGGTAGCAGTGCCGCTAAGCACGACCTGTCCAGGGGCCCCAGGCAGCTCCCAGCCGCAGGCTACTTAGCAAGCAGTTCAGCTCTTTAAGTGATTTCAGCTCTTAGGTGAGTTCTCAGCTCTTTTAGTGATTTCAGCTCCTTGCTTGCTAAGAGCCGCAGATAGCAGACGCAGGGATGAGAGAGGAGAAGGCTGTGTGGAGGTTCCGCAGAGATGTCCTTTATTGGCAGCTTCTGCAAAGGGTCCCAGTGACAGCTCCTTCTGCCAGGCTGGGCAGAAGTAGGCTTTTTATAGGGTTCAAGGGTTTTGGAAATTTTCCAGTGGTTGAAACATATGTGAACTATAGTCTTACAGAGAGATAAGCAAGGGTCTGAAGGCGGAAGAGGGGTCTCTTTCAGGTCCGCTCATCATGACTCAGGCATTTCCTATCTTAGGCTGCTGACCGCCAGGGAGGCCTGGCAGGCCCTGTGACTGCTGCACACATGGAAAAAGAAACTTAAGGGAATGTGTCTTATCAGTATCCTAATCTTTCATGACTATAGTAGAGATTAGTATGTAAATGTTGGATTATGGGCCAGTCTTGTCAGCACCTACAGCAAGAATGTGAATGCAGGATATCTGATTTAGCAAATCAATTTACCAATTGTATCAGATCTCCCCTGTCTTTTCCATAGTGGACTGTTTAACAGACAAGCTTATGAGGAGATTGAAGGATATTCCTACTGACACATTTTAAATCTGACATTATTTCCCATATTAATCCATTATTCCTTAAAGAAGTATCAGTTTGTTTAGATTCTCAGCTTCCACATACAGTGTCCTTTCACCTACATATTTTCTCATTTTGTAATTTTATAACAATGAATCATTACATTTAGCAAGAGTTGCAGGTCCCTCCTGCTTTCTCAGCTGCTGTCTGCAGATTGATTTCCCTCTGAACTCCTCTTTTTTGCAGCAGTATTTCCATTGATGCATTATTATAAAATCTGATATTACTTTATTCCAAGAGCAAAGAGATGACCTTTCCTCTGAAGACACTTAGTGCTGCCTGTGTCAGTCTGAGCTCTCAGTCCCCCTCTGCAGCAGGATGTGTCCTCTGAGGCAGTGCAAGCAACTGTGAAGCATAAAACAATTTGTTTTGCTAAGTAGCTGTTATGAGTAATTGTTTCCACTACAAGGGAGTCTGGGGAGCCAAGGCACAAATGAGGACACTGCATGAACCTGGAGCTAATTCTTCAATGATAGTAAGAGAAATTGGCTTGATAATGAACTAACAAAACCAAAGTTCTGAAGAATGGGTGGTAGTGGACTTCAGCATGTGTCATGTGTTGCGTGTCATGTTTTGTGTTTGTTCTTGGGAAACCACTGCAACCCATTCATTCAGAAGTTAGGCTGAATTTCTGAAATTTGGGAATACAGCATATGATTGATAAATACCTGCTGTTGTAAAACCAAGAATAACTTCCCTCAAATGTCCATACACTTCTAACATTACAGTGCAAGAAAATTAGATTAGAAGGAAAGTCTACTTTGTTTACAAGAATGTTTTGACTTATTTTGGCTGAAACTTATTTTTCTCAGTTTTTCTTAGGAAGATGCAGAGAAAATTTCTGTAAAGGCTTTTCATGCCAAGAAGCAAACTGAACAGTCTCTTTGCATGAGTCTAGGCTGGACCATTTGCCAGTTTTTCTGCTGAGGGGAAGATAGCAATTTTTTCAAAGAACTTACAGTGTGTGACTGAATAAACACTTAGGTGGTAGGCAGATGCAGTGGACCTTGAGAAAGCTATTTCAGTGATTAATCAACTTCATATTTCTGTCACCTCTGATTCCTTGGCTCCTAAATATGATAGAAAGAGCTATGTGAAGTGCAGTTCATAATGGTTTATAAAATGTAAGCACAGTCCCTGGTTCTGTGATACCTAAACTGGATTCTTCATATTCACTGCATTTAGACAGTCATTACACAGTAAATTGTCTGAAACCCATTCTAGAAATTTTAGGGGAAAAGTGAGGCCTTAATATCTGGGAATAGAATTGCCAATATGTGTGTCTTGGTTTGGAAAGACAGGTGTTTGAGCCTCCCCAAAAATGGAAAAAATAAAAACCCCCTCCCTTCGAATCGTTATAAATTTGAAATTAAGGGGGGCTCTCAGGCAAAAATATGGGAGCAGGAATAACAGTTCTTTATTAGGGAAGAAAATAATAATAAAAAAGAGAAATAAAATAAAGTAAACAATGCAGTAAACCAAAAAACAACACTGACAAAGTCAGAATACAACCTGACACCCTGTGGGTCAGGGTGTTGGCAGCAGTCCAATTGGAATTGTGGCTGCAGTCCTCCTGGAGTGTCAGATGTGGTTCTGTTGGGGCAGGGATCCTGTAGAAAAGGGTGCAGTCTTCTTCTGAAGGTACAGTGGAAGGGGCAGCCATCTCTCTGGGAATCCAGTGGAGAAAAAAGCTGTGCTGGTGTGCCAGAGTCTTGAGATTATATGCAGGTAGGAATGCTTGGCTCTTCCCTCTGGATGGAGCATCTCACAATGGGATGCTGTAGTTCTTATTAGCCATGCAGGGACATTTAATGGCCTATTATCAGCAGATGTCTCCCTGGGGGGAGGATTGATTGTGGGAGATAAGGAAAAACTGCCCACTTAACAGGAGACAACTGCCATACAGATGGCAAATAGAATATATCTTGCTTCTTTCAATCTGGGACAGTGTGTCAGAGAAAAATGGCTTTTTTTGTAAAGATAGTCACCGAATCTTGGAATAACTGCTAATTTTAGCATATTAACTTTCCTTGCATACTGGCTGTAGATGTATTTGTCTAGTAAAAGGTGGGGAACTCTATATTGGAATGAGGGTCTTGGGTGGTGGGGAAAAGAGGGATGGTGGTTTGTGCGATGAAGTCTCTGTGCTGCTGTATTATCCTAAGTCTGGCTTGTAATCTCTTGCAAAGAAGCAACTACATGAGTAAGGTTTTTATATTCAGGTTTGATATCTACAGAATAACTGCAGTCTCTGCCATGAACAGGGATTTAACTGCTCTGCTCACAAAGACACTGTCAGGTCTGCCTGGGACTGCGGTGTTAGCTGTAGCAAAATATTTCCGTGGAAAGCTCCTCCCTTATGAACATGCTTTCTCCTAATGAATTCTTGGTTTTGGTGTGTGTTTGTTGTACCTTTATTCTTATGAACATCCAGAACCACACAAAGAACAGCTCATCTTGTCCCCTCCAGAGTGGAACAGCTGCTGCCCAGCCAGCAGAGAGGAGAGCTCTCTCCTGCTGACCCAGGTCATGGACCAGCACTTTTCTCACCCCTCTCTTACACAGTTTCAAACCACTTTTAGCACTGACCAGTGACTCTGGGAAGGATCATCTTGCTGGTAAACCAACATGACATTGCTCAGAAAAGTAAATGAGGAATCTCTATTCCTGTTGGTATATTCTGAAATATCAATATACACACCTCTCTTGTTCTGACTGCAAACCCAATAATTTCCAGGTTTACCCTTTTGTTACCCTGGATATCTGACTTGAAGATCATACTGTGTTTTTTAGGGAACACACAATTGTCTTGGTTTGGAAAGACAGGTGTCTGCTAAGGAAGGCAGGAACCTCCCCTGAAATGGAAAAAATGTAAACCCCCTCCCTCCAAATCGTTATAAATTTGAAATTAAGGGAGGCTCTCAGGCAAAAATATGGGAGCAGGAATAACAGTTCTTTATTAGGGAAGAAAATAAAAAGATAAAATAAACAATGCAGTAAACCAAAACAACACTGACAGAGTCAGAATACAACCTGACACCCTGTGGGTCAGGGTGTGGGTAGCAGTCCAATTGGAATTGTGGCTGCAGTCCTCCTGGAGTGTCAGATGTGGTTCTGTTGGAGCAGGGATCCTGTAGAAAGGTGTAGTCTTCCTCTGAAGATCCAGTGGAAGGGGCAGCTGTTCCTCTGGGAATCCAGTGGAGAAAAGCTGTGCTAGTGTTCCAGAATCTTGAGATTATATGCAGGTAGGAATGCTTGGCTCCTCCCTCTGGGTGGAGCATCTCACAATGGGATGCTGTAGTTCTTATCAGCCATGCAGTGACATTCCATAGCCCATTATCAGCAGATGTTTCCCTGAAGGGAGGATTGATTGTGGGAGATAAGGAAAAACTGCCCACTTAACAGGAGACAACTGCCATACAGATGGCAAATAGAATACATCTTGCTTGGCAATCTCGGACAACAATCCATATGCCCATGATGAATGCTTAGCCATCAAACTAGAGCAAAATCAGGTCAATCCTGTTCAGAAATAAGAACCTGCCAGTGAAATTCCTCAACGGACTGGAAGGAAGAAACCTTATTTTAATCTCTTGCTTCCTCACTCTGATGACCAAAGAGATGCCTGGAAGACCTGTAGTAAGCTACAGTCAAAAGAAAAGACATAATATATTGTGTTTCTTTTCACTGCAACTTTTCAGATAGCAAGCTTGTAAATTTATCTTTTAAAGAAAACAAAGAAGTGAAACTGTATAGCCTTGACATTATTTGTGTGTCTATGCACACATATACCAACAATCATGCATATATGTTTAATGGAAATACATTTTTAAAAGTCTAATTATTTCAAACATAGAAAGTTACATCATAGGGTGAAAGAGAAGAAAAAGAAGACATGATTGAAGATTTTAGTCTTCAGAGCTGTTAATGTGACAAACTTCATAAACACCATGTGTCTTAGAAATACTTAACAGAACTTACAAAGCATTTATGGAATTTAGTGACTGTGAAAATTGCAACTGCTGGTATTTGGAGTAGTTGAAGAGTTGTACTTTTTTACAGAAGATGGCATCTTTATTGCTTTGATGTCTATAACCATTGTTTTGTACACAAAAGAAAGAAGCATGTCTGTAAGAAAAGTATAAGGCTTGAGTGTCTTGAATGGAGATGATGTGAAACATTGCATTTTATCTTAAATACTCTACTTGTCAGTAAATTATGAAATACAGGTTATTTTTAATTAGATTAATTTTAAACCCAAAGTGGGAAACATTCATATAATCCATAATATGTGGCATATGTCTGGAGTCATTAGAACTCATAATGTGGAGTTAAGCAGGCTGTAAACATTTCTTTCTCTGGATTATTGCTCATCTCTGTGACAGGAAAGTTAGTGCAGCATACAGTGCATGAAAAAACTGTCACTGTATGAGTTAGAGAGCTTGAAGCATTACATTAATTTGAAAAACTCTCTGTATTTTTTTGTTCAATGTCATTATTGTAACCAGCAGATTTTCTGTGAATCTTCTCTCACTCATGTGAAAAAAGTTTCAGAAGGAGGAGTCAAGATCCAACTATCAGAACCCTTTCCCTCCCTCATGTGATGATGACTGTGTACAGTTTTTCAGGGTAATGCTGCTGAATATTGGACATGTAAAACACATAACCTGAAGAATATATTTTGTTTTGAATAAAATAATGCAGAGATAAGGGTAAAGGTCTGAGTTTCTCAGCAAAGTGCCTTACCCTCATAGCTAAATAACCATCATCCCCTTTGGGGGTATGGATAAAGAATAGAAAAATGTGGAGAAGGAACAGTTTTGCTAATGTCCAAGACAGCAAAATTTGAAACACAGTAAGGACATTGCTGATTCAGTTTCACTATCCCATAGTAGACCCTTGAATCTTTCTTTTCTAACACATTCTCTCTTTTCCTTCACTTCTTAGCTTATCCCATCTCAAGGCTTTGTAAGGTTTCCAGCCTTGTCATTAATTCTGTTTTTGCACAATGCCTGGTGCCATAAATCCCTCACCCTGGCTGAGATAACAGCATACCACTTAATTTTGTTTTGGTACAGGGTAAATACTGCTCTTATACTGAACAATGGCCGCATTTGCCAAAGAAGTAGGAATAGAGGGTAAGGAAGAAATGCTCCTTTAAAATCAATGGTCTTGCCAAGTGCTCTTTCTCAGGCTTAACAAGAACACTCAAGTTTTCTTCTCTCATTAAAAAAACTACCAGAGAAAGTCCAGGTATCTGCTGAAGGCAGAGATAAATAGCCTGAAGATAATAAAGGCAAACAGATCATCTGGAGCTGTAACACATGATCTGAGATACTGCTTGAACCTTTTATTTTTCTATGAAGAGTAGAAAGAATGAGATTAAAAAAAAGGAAATATTGACTTCTCTGGACATAGACTGTTCTGGCTATGGCTGCCCACAGTGCATTCTGCCTAGCCCACAGCTTTCTTCTTTCAGCAGCAAATTCCCCACAATATTTGTATAGCACAGCAATAAGAAAGGTTTGGGTTGGGGTGTTTGTTTTTTTTTTTCCCCTCACCATAGAATTAATAAATAGTAACAAAAAATTTTAACCTCAAAAGGGATGAAAACTATTGTTGATATCTTTCAACCCTTCGTAATCTGTATCTAGCTGAAAACTGGGTTGTCTGCTTCCTAACTCAGATTTTCTCTCAGGTAGTTTTGAAAATGTTTCTTCTGTTTTGAGTTGTCTTTGGTAGCTAATTTTCAGTGGGAGCTCTGCAGACAGAAGGAAGCATTAAATTGACCTAACTGGGGCATATTCATCATGAAAAGAAAGCACAGGGATCAGCTTATGGTGACAGCAGGAGGGACAGATAGATCACACTTTATTCTCCAAGAAAATGGTATCCTTTTATCTCTTGCCATGTATTTCTAACCCTTCTGCTGCCTTTTGCTACCTTGTGCCCCTACTTATTTCCTGTAGTGGCAGCACAACCATAAGGATTTTATTAATAGTAATGCACATCTACAGAGTTTTGTGAATTGAGGGGCACTCTACATCTGCTAATCTGTTTTATTGTCTTGCAATAAAAGATTTAAATAGATTTTTTAAATCTGCAAGAGTTAAATAGATTTTTTGCAGGAGAAACACAAAATGGGGGTGACATAAGGCACTGGAAAACACGGTCGGATATAACCAGATGCACTAGAACAGCAAATGCAAGGTTGCTGCATTTCCCTGGAGAATGGTTTGACCCGTCCTAAGAACCTTCTGAGACCCCTATAGCTGTGACTGTTAGAACGTGCCTCACACCTATCTGTATCCCATTGGCCCGGGGCCAGATAACCCACCTCCCAGACCACAGATAAAACCCCACACCGCCATTACTCTTTCTCTTTTTCCTCCTTCTCCCTGGAGAATAAACATCTGGAAACTGAGCCTCTGTTATCTCGTCTGGCTTCTGGAACTTCTCTCCTCTTCAGAGCACCCAAGACTGGGCTAGCCTGACAGTGCAGGGGGGCTGGAAGGGGAGAAAGTTTCACAAGGTGTTTGGAATTCTGCACTGGCATCACAGTATTCTTGATGTAGGGCTCCATGAATTCTCTACTTTCTTTGTATGTAGAGCAAAATGCAAAGAAAGTAATCAGAATGATTTCTAACATGCTCTTCGATGACTGGTTTGAACTAAGATACACAAACATGCATCTCAGAGATGTACTTCTTAAAAAAAATCAATCATATCCATTGATAAATTCTCCAAGACATTCACTGTAATTTTATTAATAAAAATGTAGCATAACTTGAATTCTTGCCTGTGTAAAAAAGATCAATGTAAAGTTGCTATTGCAAAGATTTATTCATGGGTACACAATAGTTCCTGTCTGCCTAATTAAATCTATAGTATCCAAACCATTTCGATTGGGTCAAAGTTTGTGCACAGAGTAGCTGGCAAGTGCTGCATTTGCAGTGCCATTTAGTTATGGCAATTTGTCAGTGGCAGTCTTAAATCATGAGATGTTACAAACATAGACATTTCCTTAACATTGACAATGTCATTTCAGGCATCCTTATTGATGCCTGAAATGATATAATCCTTATTATAATTTTTATTGTTGTTGTTTGCTATCTCATTCCTTCCCAGAAATGCCTCTGAGGCTTTCCAAAATAACACAAAAACTCAGAAAGTCACTCATAATTATTTGCCTGCTTCCTCACAGCTTTGTTGTCTATAGAAAAGCTTTGCAATGGAATAGAGTTGCTTAAAGAAAATTAAACGATATGTGAAGTTGCTTATCTAAAGTGCTAGTTTAATGAAACAAAGATGAAAGCTCTCCATTTCAAGGACATCTATTCAGGTTTTGAAGATAATTACTGTGATTATATGGGTGTGTCTCATATTGAGTAATTTTCTGCGTAAGAGGAAAGATGGGTGAGAAACAGTAGGTGTCATAGCTCACAAGGGAAAAAAAAAGAAAGTAAAATGTGTAAAACTTTAGTTCTCTCTGTATTCCTATGGTGTCTGTGTTCAGCTGCATGAAAGAGCTTTACAGCTTTCTGTCCAGTTCAACCATTTTCTTGAAGGGAAAGAAATGTAGCTTGCAGGTTTTTAAGAAGGATATTTGTCAAGTGGATTGGTAGCACTAAGGTACCACAGATGACCCAGTTAAGATACTGTGTAACTTTTTTTTTTTTTGGGGGGGGGGGGCAGGGCAGGGGTATTTCTGTTGGTTTTTTTAAATTTTATTTTTAAAATATTTTAATATTTTTAAACTGCACTTTCCTCATGTCAAGCACACACATGTGAATTCATGCTGGCTGGAGGCTGGCATGTGATCTCCTGCTGGGGAGGCAGTGAAGTTCTTGGTATCTCCCAACTTATTCCGGAATTTGTTCGATTTCCGGAGATTGTTTTGTCCCACTGCTGCATTAATATATCATTGCACTCCTATAATGAGATTGACTGATTTTCACTCTAGAGATCCTCACAGCACTGAACTAGTTTGATGTTTGTTTTTTTTTCCTGGCATGCTGTCCCAATGTTTCCTACCTCCTGAGTTGCATTTGAAGAACAGCTCAAAGACACTTGTATTGAGAGGGACACTGAGACCCTATGGTTAAGATATCAGCTAGGGCTGATAGTTTGCTTTTTGAATCCAAAGGAATACATCAGGAGGCAGAGAAGATGAAACCAAATTGAAAAATAGTGTCTTAGGATAAAGGGGCATAGGACACTTCAGGAGCAAAATGCCATTCAATTAGGATTTTTACTGATGTAGTGAAAAATATGAACTAAAAGAGTAAAACAAAATTAGTAGTAGATGAGACTTGGAAGTCAATTGCAAGAACTGTATTTCCAGAAAGAGCAAGTTTTTAATATATTTAATTTGTGGATAGTAAATAATGTATTTTAAAAAGCACTTGTATCATACTTCATGGCAGGGGGGACTGAGGCACACAAAGTGAATGTGTTTCAAAGCCCCAGATTCTGTAATCGTGTATAGCTGGGATAAAGAGGGGTTTTGCTTCAGTAGAAAATGCAGAAGGTATCAACCTGAGACCATGGGAAACAGGATACTGGGAGGTGTATACCTAGTCAGGTCATGGTGAGAAGAGTGGGGTCATGGGTATGCTGATAGAACTATCCTATATTTGGTCAGGTTTCTGGTTCTTGTTCTCAGTTGGTTCGGTACCTGATACAAATAAGGTCATGTTCTGAGTTCACGTTTGTGATTAGGACCCTTGTCCTCAAAAGACCCCTATACCTTGTTGCAGTGCCACACTCCCTGGGTCTTTGGATCTTGCCCCCGAGCTTTGCGGTTTCCATGTTTGTTATTTTGTTATTAAGGTCTTTATTTTTCGGGCAAGACCATCGTTCCCGTCCCTTATTTTGCCAGTTCCCCCTGGCCAAGCCGAACAAGGGGTCGCAGTGAGAGAGGACTGCGATACCAGATGTGTCCACTTTTGTTCAAAGCCTCTGGAAATATTACTGTGGTCTCTATTATTGTTCTTCAAAAGGATCAGTGGGCCCTTTCGTTTATTTGATCAATGACATAGAAGTGAAAGAACGAGGATATTTAATTTTTGGCAAAATCTGATGCTTCTGCAGTCAAAGCAGAAGAAAGGTATTTTTTATGGCAGATGTGGTATATATATGCATTGAAACTATATTCGTGCATCAAAATCTAAATATCCTGTGTCTGTTCTATACATATTTCCTAGGAGCTTTGTAAATCCATTTCTGTGTGTTCCCTGTTGGAAAACAGAACTGCAATACAAAAGTAACATATTTTGAGCTTTTTATCTTTCTATATGTCTGCCTTTGTTTACATTACCTGTCTGAAACAACATACTAGTACATCGTTTTGTCCAATACAAATGTTTTGCTATTCAGGCATCCTACCTGCTCATAAGAAGTTAGAAGATCCCTGTAATTAGACCCCATCTAAATTTTATTTGAATTTATTATTCCAGTCGATTGACTAGAGCAGTTCAGTTGGATAGAACCTACACAATCACCTTGTCCTACTGCCTGACCATTCCTGTTTAATTCTAAAAGTCAACAATGACATTTTCTGCAGCTACTGTGCTCAAAAGGAGTCACAAGAAAGTGGTTTAAAATATTCCATTTAACAGAAGGAAGATTGTTAGACTATTAGATTACTAGATTATTAGGATTAGATTATTAGACTATTAGGAGATTATTAGACTATTATTAGACTATTTAGATTCTTTGGAGCTGTCCTTCTGTACTTGGCTGCTGCTCCCAAAGTTAGGAGAAGAAAATGTGCATGTGGAATAAGCACTGCAGAAATGTACAACCTGGGCCAGTTCTGACGAGTTCATAACCTAAGCAAGAAATGAAAGAGAGAAAGGTTTATTACTCAATTTAAGTAATGGGAAAGAGCTGTCCCGACTTTGAAGACTATTGTGTAGAGGCAATACAAAGTTTACTCAGTATTTTGAAAGGAAACAATTGTTGTGGTATTTTATTCCAATGTCAGTGGCTTCTGGATCTATTTTATCTGTGTTACAAATCTCTCTCAGAATGGTAGTATTGACTAAAACAGAGATTACTTATTCTTTGAATTTTTGTTCTTTCAAAAGGCAAATAAAACCTCTAATTGATTTCCTGCAGAGAGTGCAGAAAAGGAAAGTCCTGCCAAAATTATCCTTCGTTAAGCATTAGTTCCAATTGCAACTATTAGGATGAAATTTTTCACATGAGAGGTTTGCAGAACTTTGGGGTTTTTTTGTTTTGATAAGCTCTGTATTGCTTTGGACAGTTAAAACCAAGTCCCAGTCGGTGTTTTATAAGCCTTCCTCTGTCAGGGATGCTTCAGCATAATTGCAGTGAAGACTGGGATAAAATTCCCGTCTTACAGAAGGCACTTGTCAGAGTAAGAAATGCTGGTTCCAGGTGACACCAGCAAAGTACAGGGGACTACCAAGAGGCTCTCCTGTGCTTTTCCAGTTAAGCTCTCTTGCATCTAGAACTCAGCTGCTGCTCCATCTTCCTGTGTGCTTTCTTCTCCTGGCTTACCTCCATCCCTGCTCTCTCCTTCCTATGTGGAGCAGGGATGTATTCCTGGTGCTGGATGAAACCCTACCCTGCACGAGGGAAGCTGAGCCTATGGTGATCTGCAGGGGATGGATTGTGTGCAGCAGGATCCAGGAGAGTGATTTGTGCACTCTCCCAGGAGCTGCAGTGTTCAGCGGGGTGAGGGAACACACCTGTATGCAGCTACATGGAAACTGCCAATTGTAGTGCACACTGGGCCTAAAGTGAGCCTGAGATTATTTGTGAGGCTCATCCCTTCCCTCAAACAGCAGTATTTGCTAATTTAAGAGGCACAAGGCTCCATTTAAAGTCATCTAGTACGATTGGAGCTTTTTAATACAAAAAGAATTATTAAAATCTTGATAATTATGTAACTTTTCAGGGCAGGTTAAGGGGAAGAGGTGTTTTTTACCAAAGAGCAATGGGCAATAGGATTAAAACTTTTTTTTTATTGGTCTAAAGTCTTATTTGTGAGTGCAAGAGTTCTGCTCTTTTTCTGACGGTATCACTTGGGAGCATGGGAGCTGCCATAGTGCATCCAACGAGTCATTTGTCTGTGGCAGTACAATCTTTCCAGCAGTGACCAGTGTGAAACACTCTGGAAAAGGCCAGGAAAACCTGGGAGAAGGCCAGAGTGGGGAACACTGATCCTGAGGGAAGTGAGGAAAGTGGCTTCTTTTCCCTCCTGCTTTTGTTTTGGTTTTGTCTGGATGAAAAGGATTGAAAGAAAGCTCCAAAGCCATCATCTGTTTGTGATGGCATTTTAAGTTTTCCCTTTTGATAATTCACCAAAAACTAAAGAAACTGCTTAATAAGAAGGCAAGGGGGGAAAGGGATCCAGCTGCATTAAAAAGCACATCTAATTCAGTGTAGGAAAAATTATTTCTCTTCAGCACAACAAGAAAATGTCTGTATTGCTGCACCAAAACAGGAAGAAATAGCACGTTTTTCAAGGGAAAATCTCACAAGACTGATTTGTGGATGTGGGAGATTGGGAAAAAAGTGTTTAGTAAATCCCTCTGGGAAGGAATAGAGTGTGGGTTTGGTGACTACCATGGATCTTGTTTTAAACTTAATAGTGGTAGTAACTAATAGAGAATTTATTGGTTCTAGTGCTAACACATCTCCATCATTGGATTGGGATGCAGAAATAGTTCTAACTGTTACAGTGAGAACTAACCAAATTGCCTTCTTTTCAAACGAGGATCCTTAGAAATTGGGTTGAGAACTACTGCTCTGTATGCTGCCCATTATATAGTGAACAAGCTTTTTGTGTTGGGTACAGAACTGGAGCTTCAACAGCAACAACAATCTTTAGTCAGCTGGAAAATTTTAAAATATCAATATGGAGACTCTGGTTGTAGGTGGCATCCTCATTCCATCTGTATGATGCTGACATATTTCACTCTTTGCTGTAACCAATCTGGGATTCCACATGTAGATAAATATCAAAGGATTTTCTCTTGTAGACCACAGAGAGTTGTCCTTACTAATATCACTTTAAATCACAATGAAGCACAGTCCATTTTTCAGGAGGTAATGTATAGTGAAGAGATTGATTGATTGATTGATTGATTGATTGATTGAAAATATCTCAGGGTAAACACAAGCAGAGAGGAGGGATAGGATTGAAAGAAGAGCTCACATGTGCAAATAGCTGGCAAAGAAAAAAGAGACTATAATAAGGCTAAACCCACCATAACACAGAGGAATACAGTACCGGTAATGACTTGCATTCCTGCAGCATCTTTCATCCAGAATTGTCTTCAGACACTGCAGATATCTCATCATTCATCCCTCCAAAGAAGTCACCTTTCAGGCGAAGGTAAGCAAAACAGATTAGAAAGATATGGAGAAGAAATATTGCTAAAATCTAGGGAAAGGGAGGCAGAATAGGCAAACCTATTTTTCAAGAATGTTTTGCAAAGCAACCCTCTCATAAACAAGTCATGGTCCTGAACTGAAGGCATAGATATTCCACAATAATTTATATTATGTCTGGGACCTTATCTTGTGAGAAATAGTTGGATGTCTCATCTACTATGAAACTTGAAGACATAATCCCCTCTGTTCTGTATTTTGGGGCTGGTCCTACCACATGCGGGAATCATCTCCTGAGCACATCCTAGTTTCCTCAGGGAATGGCCATGAGGGAACTGTGATCTCCACCCACTCCCTGATTTAGACTGAGGATCTAATACAATGCAGAGGAAATCCACAAGACTCTTCAGAAAAAAAAAAAAATTGTGATAGTTGAGGACTTAAATATTGTTTTCATCTTTTTAAAACAGGAAAAAATTAAGGTAACATCATATTCTGCCTATTGTTTCCAAGAAATATGACAGACCTGTGAGTTGGAAGGGTTAAAGTTATTTCTTAACTTTGCAGGTGCAGGGGCTTTAATCTCCAGTCCCCCAACAGGCTGGAACCATTTCAGTTGCAGTGGGATACTCAGTGGTGGAACTGCATATAGAGGCAGTCCCTTTTAGAAACAGAGCATGATCATATACTTATATGTACATTCATGCCCACAGTTCCTAAACAGGCAGGAGGACTCTCCTTTTCTCTCTTCATTACACTTTTCCCATTCCTAAAGCATAGATTTTCATTTTGCAGCCATGAAGCCAAAGCCATCTTAGCCCATAAGAAAGAAAGACCTTTCCAGACCAGTTCCAGCTGCAGCTCTTTAGCATGACAGGGAATACAGTAATTCAATTAGGAGCACTGGAGTTTAATACCCATTCCCTGGGCAAGATGAGAGCAGCTGTGCTCTGCTACATGGTGGCACAATAAGAGACAAACTTCTACTCCTGAGGTACCCTGGTTTCTGTATTTCTCACATGCAGTGTGCTGGGCACGCATGGGCTGCTGCAGAGAATTCCTTGTGAGGTGCTGCATGGCCATGTCTGGACACTGAGTGATCACACCTGTCACTTTTCATCTTCAGACAGGTTCATATTTACCTTTCCTACTAGAAAGTGCAGTCCCCTTTCCCAGTGCCTCAGGTGGAATTTCTGAAGAACACTTATGTTCCCTCTTTGAAAAAGGCAGAAGCATGTTTAACAAAATGCTGCCAGAGGACTTGAATCCTCTCCATGTCTCCTTGCCGTGTTCCCTACGGCCATTCTCCCATCAGGCAGATATTGTGGTGTGTAATTCAATTTTAAGCAGCAGAAGCTGCAGAGTTCTTGTACATCCAGGTCAACTGGTGCATGAAATAAAGATGTGTGTGCAGCCCAGGGAGAGAGATGCACGTCCTTTGCACCTGAGAAATGCAGATAACTGTTACCAATGGAATGATTTAAAAAATCTCACTCTGTCTTTCGAATTTCATTTTGCTCAACTCATTCATAATAAAATGCTCCCTTCTTGTGCTTCTGTATTTACATAACTTCATACTTGACTTCACAGTAGGTCTGCTGCAATTCTTGGGGTTTTTTCTTGAGGAGCAGGGACGTTTTTGGTTTTCATTTTGTCTTCTGGTTCTGACATTTATTCCCATTGTCTCTGTACTTTCATTCTGATAATTGATACTTTACCTCATCTGACCTGAGATACTGTCTCCTTAATTTGTACCCATTTTACTGATGTTCCTTTGTTACCTGTGTTTACATGCTCAACCAAGAATTTCTGTGACAAATTAAGCTATAAGATAAAGTTATTTTCATTGTGAATAAGCCCAAAATGTCCAATCAAAAGCTGTAGTTTTAAGGCATTTGTTTCACAACTTTGTTGTTGCCTGGTGAAGAAGTAGCTCCAGATTTCACTTTTAAAATGTTTAATAGCTCTTGAAAATATCTATACAATGTAGTGGTATGTGGTATTCACATTCTCTGAATAGAGAGACATAATTCTCTCTCTCAGGGTTTTTTCCTGGAGAAGCACAGAGAGAAGAAGAGAATACAATTCTTATCTCTGCTCCTGTGTTTTGCACACGTGGAATGTGTTTGGAGATTGTTTACCCGAGGTGATTGCTTGATTGGGGTCTGGTGATGGTTGTTTGGATTCATGGACCAATTGAATCCAGCTGTGTCTGGGCTCTCAGCAGAGAGTCACAGGTTTTGGTAGTTAGTGATAGTTAGTTAGAAAGTAAGTATGNTTTAAATAGTATATTAATGTAATATAGTATAGTTTTAATAAAGCGAGTGTTCAGCATTCCAAAGCCTTGGAGTCAGATGCCAATCATCATCTCTCCTGCCTCGGGGATTGCCTTTTACTCCAAGTGGTGAACCCCGACGTTGGCTGAAGAACCAGGACATGGATGGATCTGATTGGGTTCATAGCTGAGAGCTGAGGCTGAACATGAAAAGGTTTGCTGGACCTTTCTTCGAGGAGTCGAGAGATGAGAGATGCCGCTGGGACCCTTGCTAGGACCCCGCAGAGCCCCGAGCAGCCTGCTTGCAACCGGACACCACTGCTTTCCCCAGAAAGGTACTGATAACCTTCCCGCATCTCCCTAGAGAGGAGACCCGGTCTCTTCCGACTGTGTTTTGGCCCCATAGCCTTAGAGGCTGGGGTGGGGAAAGCTCTCCTGACAATAACACTGCCCCTGACCTGGGGTGGGCTTTGCGAAGAGATGTCTGCAGAATTGAGCACTCGATTTTCTTGGGGAGAACAATTCACACTGAGACTGTGGAGAGCTCTGGCTCGAGAACATGGAATTTCTGTGTTGGAAAAGGATTTCTATGACTTTTTCGATTGGGCGAGAAGGCTTCCCCATGGGCATGGCTTCCTCCCTGGATCCGGGGGCCTAGGAATCCCTGAGTCTCTGCCTCAAAGCGGAATTTGAGCGAGATGTGAGATTACCTCAACACCTGCCGGTTTATGTGATGCTTTTCCAAATTGTGAAGGGGAAGACTCCATTGGGAAGCGTGTCCATTTCAGTAGGCATGTCCGCCTTGGACGTGGAGGACCGCCTTGCCGTGGGCGGGTGCCATCAACCCTCCTTGCGGGTGGCCATCGGCCCCTCTCGTGCATGCTCCGGCCGTATCCGCTGCTCCAGCCACGCCTCCCACGCCGCCCGCCGCTCCAGAGCCGGCTCAGCTGTGACCGCCGCGCCTCTGGCCCCTGTGCTGGTGGCCAGCCCCACTGCGGCGGCTTCCACTGCTGCGCCAGAGGCAGCTGCCCTCTCCGCACACCACGCTGCGGGGGGCAAACCCATGCCATCTGTGGTGGCTGCAACCTCCACTCCACGACCTGCCTTTGAAGTGGCTTTGCTCTGCCCCCCACTGCCTTCAGAGGCCAGCCCCCCTGCGTCAGCGCCTGCTTCAGAGCCTGCAGCTAGCCCCCCGTGTTGCAGCCGGCAATTGGTCCATCGGCGGTAGTGCCTACGGTGCCAGCCAAGGACCTCCCCTCGCCGGCTCCGCTGCCGCAGCCTGAAGCTGGCTCATTGGCAGTGGTGCCCGCCTTGCCGCTCCCGGCTGCCCTGCTGCCCCCTGCTGATTCCATCGGGTTGCCAGGTAATGTGGACAGTGACAGCAGCGAGCAGCAACAGCATGGCTCTGGGCAGGGGCATGCACCCGCGGCTGAGCACCAGTCCGATCATGCTGTGAAATCTGAAGATTCTTCTGGGGGAAACGCCTCCCCTGCCATGCTTTGGAGCACCCTGTGCATCCCACTCCTGTTGGGGGGGTGGGAGGAGCGGGGTCCCAAGAAGCTGTGGCTTGATCCATGGCCAGGAGGGGTGGGGGGAGGGCAAAATGCTGGAGGAGTTGCCATGACACTGGGAGCATGGTGAGGGGGGGCTGTGGAAACAAAGACCACGCCCCACTGGCCAGGCTTGGGCCCCTTGGCCTGCCCACCAGGGCCCAGGGATGCACCCCGCCGGTTGGGTCTGGGCCCTCTCAGTCTGCCCACCCGGACTGGGTCTCTCATCCCACCCAGCACCACAGAGTCCCAAGACCCACTGCTGCTGCTGCTGGCCACTCTGAGAAAAACAAAAAACAAAAACAAAACCAAAAATTATATGTGTGTATATAGAAAGGTGGAAAGAGCTACCAGCTCAAAGTACTGGAAATCCACGAGCCAGCCTCGGCCCAAGTGATTGAATTAAAGGCTGTGGCCATGGCATTCCAGAGATTTTCTCAGTTCTTCTGAATTTGGTGGTGGGTTTTGCACAGAAAATGTAATCCTGCAAACCATCCAATTACAGCTGGAGCTGCGGCCAGGTCCTGACTCTAGCTGGACAGAGGATGGTTGATGATCAACCCAGATGTTTTCTGCATCCAAATCAAAGGGAGTTTGGAAAATTATGATCTGGAGATGATTTCCAACTCTGCTGATTTGAGGTTTATCAGCTGTTGAAGACTCTGGGATGACAGTCAGTGTTTTAGTGCTTGATAATTATATGATATCATATCTGATGAATTTCTAATAGTTGTCAGTGACTTTCTTCAGCAGTTCTCTGTTTCAGGATTCAGCAGTTCTCTGTTTCAGGATTGAGAAAGACCTTCAAGGATGTCAAAGATCAACATCTCCAGTCAATGGACCTTCTTCTGAAACTCAGCTGTTTGGACTTGAAACAATGAGCATTCCTTGCATTGTTGTTTGGGTTTCCTATATTGTAAGCCTTGTTTTAGTGATATCATAGAAGTAGATATTCTACATGTAAAAAATGTCCTTGATCATTCTACATCAGCACTTGATTGAGGTACTGCTTGACAACCAGCAAATTGTTAATGGAACCTCTT
Organism: Ploceus nigricollis; assembly: GCA_013399945.1. NCBI lineage: Eukaryota > Metazoa > Chordata > Aves > Passeriformes > Ploceidae > Ploceus > Ploceus nigricollis. The sequence goes on along the minus strand of VXBC01012581.1, from coordinate 24,787 downwards.
GAGATGTGTTTGTTCTCTCTTCTGCAAGGGCCCAGCAGAAGAATTGCAAACACAACTCCTTTCTTTTTATTATAGTAAACAGGGGGAGATGTGGTATTCACATTCTCTGAATAGAGAGACATAATTCTCTCTCTCAGGGTTTTTTCCTGGAGAAGCACAGAGAGAAGAAGAGAATACAATTCTTATCTCTGCTCCTGTGTTTTGCACACGTGGAATGTGTTTGGAGATTGTTTACCCGAGGTGATTGCTTGATTGGGGTCTGGTGATGGTTGTTTGGATTCATGGACCAATTGAATCCAGCTGTGTCTGGGCTCTCAGCAGAGAGTCACAGGTTTTGGTAGTTAGTGATAGTTAGTTAGAAAGTAAGTATGATATAGTAAGTAATTATGCAATACAGTATAATATCTCTTTAAATAGTATATTAATGTAATATAGTATAGTTTTAATAAAGTGAGTGTTCAGCATTCCAAAGCCTTGGAGTCAGATGCCAATCATCATTTCTCCTGCCTCGGGGATCGCCTTTTACTATAGTGGTGTTCCACTAGCAAGGCTTCAAGGATTTTTAAAAGCAATTCTACTTAGATTTTTACAACCTATATTTATGCTAGAATGTTCTTTCCAGGTTCTGAAGGGATTCCAGTAAAACCTGTAAACTGTGAGAGACTCTTGTAAACCAGGGTTCTATGCAGCAACATCCACAAAATGAGCATGGCTGAACACATTTGGGCATTTACATTTGGGCAAACTGCCTCCTGTGGCTTTTGTAGCCTTCCCATGGAGCAAGCAGAGAGTCAAATGGCTTCTGGAAAATTCATATCAGTCTGTGGAAAAGATTGTTAGAGAAGATATAGAAGATGTTAGAGATTATAAGAGATCAGAAGTTTCCCAGTGCAAGCAGGCAGTTCCAGCAGCTGCTGCCGCCTCATTAGATTTTAGCACTTGTCTCCTAAATTTGTGCAAGCAGATAAAACATAACACTGAGACACCTCTGTTCCAGCACTGCCATTCCTTGTGCTGGGCTCTGGATAGTCCTTTCTCTGCACCTGAGGACTTCAGCCATCAATGCTGACCAAAGGAACACGTCTGATGTATCTGCAGAAGCACACAGGTTTCTGGATGGAAGTTAGAAATCTGTAAGAAAAAATTGAAACAGTTATTCCTGGCTTGTGCTGTAAAGCAGCACAATTCATGTTTTTTTCTGTGATTTGCACCATATGTCTCACCCAGTAACTTAGATTTTGTCATTTTTTTGTCAGTAAGGCTGTGTTCACTTATACCAGTTGACAGATCACCCAGCTGTTAAACCTTTACCCAAAAGTGCTTTCTGTACCATGGAGTTCTTAACTGCAGCTGTTACTTGAAATGTAATCTCACTCAATGATGCAACAGAGATAAGTTTTCAGTCTTTATTCAACAATTTTACATGGGATACTGAATGATTTTTCATTCATCTAGCAGAGCAATTTATTATCATCCTTGGTTAGTTCTTCAGTCATTATAGTTTTAATAGTTAGACCACCATAGCTTCTTTTCTCTCTCTCTCCCCCTCTCATTTTTTTAAGTACTGATGTTCTAAAATATGTCTATCCCTTTGTACGGAAAAACTTTCTGTTTGTTGTTTTCTTGCAAACAATTAATTTTATTCAAATACTCAGACCAGACATTTGTAACCAGGTCAAAAACATAAGCTGATAAAGTTCTCCAGATGTCAGTGAAATGACTGCAAATAGCTGGCAAAGAAAAACCCATGCTGCTGCAACAAGAGAAATTATGTAATTTTTTTTAGAGAACACTGGTGATCCATTGAATAAACACCAAAATTATATTTCTGTATGAAGCAAGCTTTTATTATTCTTTGTAAATAGGATAACTGCATTTCTAAAAGGCCTCTGTTATCTCTAAGCAAATCCCTTTGCTATAGAGAAAAAACCTCTGATGGTCTTATGGGAGGTGCTTTATAATAGACCCCGGATAGCAAATATTACTTTGCCATCAGTCTGCTCTAACTCAGAACCGTCTACACTTGAAAAAAAATGAGGTTGAATGATTTATTAGACAAAATATTACTAGAGGGCAGTAAGCCTTTTGTTTAATTTTTAATCTGTTCTGTAATTTTATTGGAACATTTCAGAGAGAGGGATTAGAGGACAATAGTTCTGTGATAGTGAACTGCTGGATCACAGGTGACAATCAGCAGCTTCGCCTTGGCAGTGGGCATGATTTATTGAAGGCAAACAATCAGTCTTTATCAGGGTGCATGGAAAGAGCAAGTGAATATTGTCACACTGCCAATAATGAAGTGTCAAAAAGAGGGATTTCTAATGTATAAATGAAACACAGCTACTTTGATTTCAGGAAATATACCCAAGTTCTACTGATTTGCTTACAAGTAATGGGTTTTTTCCTTTGTCCTCCTTTATTTTTCCTCTGTTATTCTTTATCTTCTTTTTATCATTCAAGTGCCTGAAGGAAACCTGTTCTAAATGTTTTCTTCTGGCATGATGGTCAAAAGAACCTTTCAGCATAAAAATCCTTAAGGTATTTATAACTATTTACATGTAGGACTTTTTTTCTGCTTTGGTAGTCAGAGGGCAAGAATTGTCACGTTTTGTTGGCTTCAATCAGCACGCTAGGCTAGAGAATAAGGTGAAAAACTTCCTGTGCTGCATGGTGACAGTCGGATGCAGTAAAATAAACAGACATTTTATGTCTTCCCTTAGCTGCTGTTCAGGGCTGGAAGCACCTGGAATCTGTAGATAGTTCTCCTTCTGAACCATGTGTTTGGAGATAAAGCAGAGTGTGATAATTCATAAAACTCAGAAAAATTACCACTTCAAATCAAAGGCAAGAGCTACGTAAAGAACAACAAGAAGAGTAAAACATAAACAAAAAGACAAATTGGCATGCACGTTTCAAGATGAATTAGAAGGTTTGCAAGATACTGGAGAAAAGTGCCTGTAATCAGAATGACATCCTCTGCAGTGGGGGCATTGTGGGCATGGAGCTGGCAGGTGGGATATTCTGATTGCCAGGAATCAGTCACTGCTCTCTGGTGAAGGCAAACACATTCCTGGTGGGTCTTTGCTGAATTTCTGATAGGAAATCTGGGGAAACTCTGCTCTATTGGGACTGTGTGTTTGTTAGGCCTGTGTGGGTATTGCTGCAAAGGATCTGGGTTGTCACCTGGTCCTGCAGAATGTGCTCCAAGCTGAGGAAAGCTCTGGAGGCAATAGAGATTTTGAAGGAATTTGGGGAAAAAAAGACCAAAAGCAACAGACAGACTTAACAGGGAAGGCAATCTTCAATAGGTGACAATAGGGCAGTATGTATATGATGTCTGCCACAACAAACTTGTGGAAAGTCATCAGTGTGGTAAAGACTCTACTAGAACATCTGGATTTGTGGCTTTTTAAACAAGGCGCTGATCAAAAGAAGGATATTAATATTTATCTGTCATAAAAACTTCTTACCTGCAAGGATGAAAGTGGGAGGTTTCATCTGGATGTATGGAAACCTGTGATGATATATTAGGTTCATGCAAAATAAAAATTTGTTATGGGTAGATTAGGAACATTCATGGGTTTGTAACTTGCTAAATTGCCATAAACGTGCAGAAATGACAACATTGTGTGTTGTGCTGCAAAAAAATTTAAATATTCCTGATACATGTTCCTTGTAGCTAAGGTGGAAATAAGTTCTGTTGTATGTCTTACTGGTTTGCTGATTTTGACCGTATATGGAATGTGAGAGATTTCAGGTGGAAAAAATTCATAATTTCTGTCTGCTTCAGTGCATGAAATCTGTGATATGAGAACAAGAACACTGAACTGAGAACTCCCAGAGCAGTTTAATGACTGACCACATATACTGAATTCTCCTCAATCCAAAGAAGGCATCTACTGAAATTGCATGTTTGTGTTGGATTGTTTAGTGCTTTTCAATACCTCTATTGTTAAGGGCACAGGGGAAATTTATTTGCTAAAAGTGAACAAGTGAGAAATTAATGGATTTCCTTTGTAGAAAGGGGTGATGTCTTGGCCATTTGGTGCTACCCCAGACTATTTTGAAGCCCCCTATGCAACAGGGGCTGCTGTGGATGCAGGGAATAGAAGTGACACGTGGTTCTTGCCATTTGAGGAGATAACATAAACAAACAACACCTCAGTCCAGCAGGACAAACTGACCATCTTTGCATCCCAGAGCAAGTTAGGGATAGTGTGGTGTACGGTCCCTGGCTAAAGGTTCTGTTCCCACCTCCTCAGAGCTAAAGCATCATCAGGGCTCTGTGCTGGTGCCTGCCTGGCTGTCTGATAGTACAAATAATGTGCAGTTCTTGTAACTGACTAGATAACAGCAACTGGCTTAAATCCTGATAGTAGATGAGCACTATTATATATGATGCCCAAAAAGAACCTTTGAAAGACTGAAACCTGGTCTCAATTATATTTGTGTAAAATCCTCCAGGGACATAAGTCACAGATATCAAAAAACGAAATGGTTTTTCCAACTCACAAAACCTGTGTCTGACATTTTGTGCTTGCACATTGAGGCATATGAAAGAAGTTACTGTCTGGAATTAAAAATGCAGGCAGAAGTACAGGTCCTAAACATACTGATTATTAAAGTAAAATCTTAAAAGGATCAAAGCTATTGATGATACCTTTTCAGTGACTCCAAAGGAGTCATAGGACCATACATATAGTCCTCACTGGTAGCTTTTTATGTACATCTTTAAATTAGCTTTTCCTGAATATAAAATACTTTCTGTAGAATGACTGCTTTTGCCTTTCATTTCAGTGGCTGTTTATCAGTGTCTGGCAGCAGCATTTTCATTATTGAATTCCAGCACACAGTAATGTTGGCTCATCATGATGTCCCTTGGGTATTCTTGGCCATGTGATCAAACAAGGCATTTTTCCCAACTTGCCTCATTTGATATCACAGGAGGTATCATTCTTTGGAGTCATATTCAAGGTTGCAAGTTGATGAAAAAAAGGATTCAGGGTGCACAGCAGCACAGGTACCTTGACTTTGGCTTCACGAATAAGCTATTGCCTTCAACCAATAAAAATCAGGCAGTGCTCTCACTGTGTCTGTCCCTGTCTTTTGTGTGCAGTTTCCCTCTTAGCTGAGGGGAAATTCTATAAGGGAAAGCTTAGAAAAAGAAATCAAGACTTAGCTCATTATCTACTCAGATCCTAATGAAAATCTACCTTAAGGTTAGTTTACTCACCAGATATTCTCTTCCCATTATATTTGCTTTCTGAGACTTTATACAGACTTCATAGTTGTCCTGATTCAGTAAAGTATATACACAGTTAAAGCTCTGGAGTAGCTCCACAGAGAAAAAAACAAGTTACAAAGCCATTGAGCTACTTTTGCTTTGTATCCATATGTGTTCTGATTTACAGCTCAATGGTATCAGGAAGTCAAAATGAAAGAAAAGGGTTGACTGTTAAACTAAATGTTATATAACAGTTTCCAATCCACCAAAGCTGTAAAAAGTGGCCCAACTTTCATTTTACCAAAATTTCTATGCTGTGATTTTAGTGTGTGCTTATCCATGCTGGCAAGTTTTGTAGTCCAAACCATGTGGAAATGTGGGTTAAAGTAATTGGGTCTTTTATTTCACTATAGTGACTTTTTCTAACTAACCACAACAGAGTTCCTTGTTCCTTTTACCCAGGACTATGATGACAGCAATTCTAATAAGCCAAGCAGAACTTTAAAATGATAAACCTCCTTGTAGGGTTTTCATTCTGTGCACAGTACACACAGTACAAGAACCTCTAAGTAATATTTGCTTCACATCATAGACTTCCAGGAGCATAACTTCAAAGGTAAAAAAAGAAAAAAGAAAAAAAGAGAAAGAAAATAATTTGTCTTAAGAGATCTTTCCATCAATCATATTCTATTCAGGTTTTGCAGTGAAGAAGTGCATAATGTGTTCATTGTTTGCAGTTCTTTGCTGTTTAGGAGGTAAATAGTTCATAGCACTGTGTTGCTCGCAATGACTTGTATGTTATTGGAAGAAAAAAAAAATGTATCCAGATTGCTCTTTAGCTTTAATTAAAAAATAACACCCAGAATATTACATGTCTCTCACTTCATAAGGGAAGTGTCACACAGTGCAAATTATTTCAAAATTTTCTTGCATTTTGTGCAAGCAATTACTGTTTGAATGTGTTTCTTTGCAAAGGAGAAAAGAAGGAAACTGTACTTTACTTCTTAGAGACTTTCTTATATTATCTTAGAGCCCACCAAACATATGTTAAGGCTGCTTCTCTATTTTGACTATTACTGTCAGAATTTGGCCAGAGAGAAATACATAAAATCTATATAGCTGGAGAATTATAATCAGGTTGTTGGTCTATCTATAAGGTGACTCCAAAGGAGTCATAGGACCATACATATAGTCCTCACTGGTAGCTTTTTATGTGCATCTTTAAATTAGCTGGAAGGTCCAAAGTCAGGAATGGCTTTCAGTAGCTATTTTGATGAGTTCTCTGTGTTTTGCCACTCTGAAAGAACCTGGGAAATAGGCTGTGCGCAGAGCAAGGACTGCTCAGGAGCCACTCTCAGAGGTGTCTCTGTGAGCCACTTAGTTGTTACTCAGTTACACTCAGAACATTCTTTGTCTCAGGAATTCCAAGGTGAGGATATACCAAATCAGTGGTGGTGTAACTGAACAGATGAATAACTAGATTATGGGATAAATTTGGGTCAGAAGTTCTTCTGCATCTCTGTTATTTTCAGATTTTTGTGAATTTCTCATACATGGCTTGTCTGCTGTGGAAATACACATCTGAGGATATGTATAAGATGTGCTTGCTATTATCTTATCTTATCCCACTTTTGATGTCCTGGTGTCAGATTCTGGCCCTCTGGTTCTCAGTCTGTAAAATGAAAAAGGCTTCATTGAGCCTCAATCTTGACATATAGTCAGAAATTTTCTAAACAGCCCTGAAATTTTGGCTTTGTTATCTATTACCTCCAGTCTGAGTTTTTGCTCTGTAGTAGAAAACAACTCTCAGAGATATGAAAGAGAGTTTTTTGCATTTTTTTCTGCAGGTATCAAGAGGGTGGGCTCTTATTCAAACAAAATCAATATATATACACCAATCTCATTAATTGTAGGAAGTATTAAAAATTGCAAATTACAGAGGACACAGGCAGACATCTTCAAACTACAATCCTGTGTCAACTTCTTGTCAAAAGAAGTTGCAACAAATCCTGCATTGCGTGAGGCAATGTCTGAATCTGAACCAAATAAAATACTTGCTCATGCCCTTGGGAATTAATACTGCCAGGCTTTATGCAGCTCCAATTAAAATACAGCTCACAAAGGATACTTCGGCCCAAAACCCACAAATTTGATTTCAGTACTGGTGATTTCATCCTTCAGTGCCAGGTTATTAATGAATAATGGATATTTTATTTGTTATTTACATAAAAATTTTGTTTCTGCACCATGATGCTCTGCTGCTTGCTCAAGTTGTGAGAAGGTGCACATACTATATGAAATTAAATGAAAATTCAAATTACCAATGTCTTTTGGCCTCTGCAAGAATAAATGGGAAACCTAAAGGGGGTAGAGCTTCTGGGGGATGCCTGTTGGGATTGGCAACAATTTTGGTATCACATAAGTAGATTAACAATTTCTCATCTAGAATCCAAAACTGAAATGTAGTTGCAAAGGCAATATTTCCATGTATTTTTTCTTTGGCAATGAAGAAAATGGCGTCAACTCTCTTCTGTCCATCTCTTGTTAAGCCTACGAGTACACTTTTTGCCTGCATGCCATAAAGTCAGAAGAAATATATTAAAATAGATCTTAGAAATAAGTTTTGTCTCCTTTTCTCACTGAACTGTCCATAAAAGTGTTAGTGAAGCTGTGTGTGCTGTTATTAAATCACTTATATATCGATCTAGCCTACAAATTTAGGATAATAAAGCAAGATTACTTTTTCAGAAACTCGTTAAACTTTACTGAATTGTATTATACATGCAATAATTCTAAGTCTTCTACTGCAGAAGTGGAGAGGAGCAGTTTGTTCCTCTGTGGTTTAACAGTTTCTTTATTTCAATGTATCTGGTTTTGCAGCTGAGAAAGGAAGCTGCACATAATGCCTCTGGGGCTTCTGAAAACCTGGAGTTTGCAGAAGATACACTTCCAAAGTGAAATGGGGAAATGACTGCGTAATGAAACTGAGCCAGCATGGGCAGCAGTGTCAAGTTACTGAGATGTAAGACAGGGACAGTTCTGGTGTATGCCAGCAGTTATGTAGAAAACCCTGTTCTCCACAGTCTGTGCTTGTCAATGCCTTCTGCCTGCTTGTGTTCACTGCCACCCTCTCACACACAGACAGGTGCAGCACTTGCAGCCACACGTCACAATCCACTGGCACGATCCATCGGCAAAATACACTTGCACAATTCATCGGTACAATCCACTGGCACAATCCACTGGCACAATCCATCAGCACAATCATCCATTAGTACAATCATCCATTGACACAATCCATCGGCACAATCATCCATTGGCACAATCCATTGTTACAATCCATCAGCACAATCATCCATCAGCAAAATCCATTGGCACAATTATCCATCAGCACAATCCACTGGTGCAGCCCAACCTCAGTATGCTGTGTAGACAGGCTTACCACTGAAAGTTTAGGACCCCTAAATTTAGAGCTGCTTTGTGAGTGCAGAACTCCTCTAAGTTTGGCCCTGTAATCCTTTGGGCTTTAATTCTGTCTGATGGGGTTAATGATGGTTTTTTTAATCCAGATTTTGAATTAGTCCTTGTGGCAGGGACTGTCTTTAACAGTTAAAATTCCACTGTCAGCAAAAATGCTGAGATGCCTCTTCATTAGATGTGATGAGTAACATACACACAATGCAAATTTTCAAAATTTGTCTCCCCTTCAGCCAAAGGAGAGCATTCTCTCCCATGTTTTTGTTCTCTTTTCATAGAATGTGCTGAGTTGGAAGAGACCTGTTAGGATCATAACAATAAAAGCTAAAAAAATCTGCATAGTAACTCAAAAGTGTCACGTAAAGAGCTGCATGAAGTTATTCTTGCAAATGTCATTCCAAAAATGAGACTGTATGCTTTCTTCAAATATATACCTTATTTTCAAATTTCATTTGTTATTAAAATTATAGTAAATAAATAATGCCATAACATACTATTTAAAAATGACTTCCAGCTTGAAAAGAAGCTGGAAATTAATTTTTATAAGACATTATTCTTGGTTTTGGTCTGATGCAAACAGGGTTATTGTACCTTTATATGTCTGTTATATGGAGCAGAATTTAACTTTACAAGAAACAAACATCTTGTGTTCTAATTGAATTGAACAAGTATATACAAGAAACATTCATTTCTTTATTTTTGCTTTTTCAAGCCATAGTTGTCATCTGCAGGCATAACTTTTATTTCCTTTTCTCTCTGACAATTTCAGCTCCCTGTGTCTGGGGAAATAAATCAGCTGAACATTGTCTTTGCTTTTTAGAAACTCAAGAATGGGAGAAGAGAAGGAAATGCAGTATTACTTCTGCTGGCTGAGCTGACCAAATAAAATTACTTAATTTTTTTTTTTTTCCTGATTCTTTAAAGACATCTTTTGACCTGTTGTTCCTCCAGCTTTCAGGCATGGAACAGACACAGAGCACAGCAGTATAGAGTTGAGGGGTGTCTGTTCCAGAAGCTCTGTCTCCTCTCCATGAGGGGTGGTAGCTGCCTGGTTCCAAGGATGCACAAACATTTAAGCTACCTGAGGACAGCTGCAGGACATGTGACTTCTGAATTTCCCTGCTGGACATGTGACTTCTGAATTTCCCCCTGTAACATTATCACTTCAGCTTTGCCTCATGTCCTGTCTTCTTATCTGCTTCACTTGACAGCTCGGTTGATATTCAAGACTTCCTGCTTGTGCAAGTTCTCATCTTTCTTCTGAGCAAAGTGCTCAAAATCTCTGGCATTGAGGAGCGCAGCCTGGTCCTCTTCGGTACTTGACAAGGCATAGCTTGAGAAGATCCAGCTCTGCCTGTGCTCTAGGGTAGCAGGATGTCAGCCAGATCCTTGCTCAAAGGAGTGTGTGAGTCCACAAACAGGCATCCCTCACACCTTCTCAGGAATCTGATCCATCACAACTAACAATTCTAATAGCTTTGAAATAGGCTTGTGTCGCTGGCTGCACCACACTGCTTTCCCAGGCCCAAGCAAAGAGAAGTGGGGTTAAAATGCCACTCTGTAGAGAAGGACTTTTCTGTTTCTGTTCTTATCTGGCCCACATATTGTGTAGGGTCTCGTCTTACATAAAGTTTAGAGTTTTCTCCTCTTGGAGACAGCTAATACCAGTATTTCCTGGATCTTGTTCAGCCATCCATTGCAATACAGCTTTTGCTAAATTTCCTTGTGTTAATGCAAAAATTTCTGGGGTGAGAAATACTGATTATAGTTAATCTGTGTTACTTTATGTTGTTGAATTTTTGTTCTTGAGTGTATACAAAAATTAGGACCATGATGTGTCGCGAGCTGCTAGCCTGTTGGCGGTGGAGCGAGAGGCAGCGGTGCCACGACCTTTCAGAAGTGTCTCCAGTAATGAAGCCGCTCGGTGGCACAGGCGCGCACACACACACACACACACACACACACCCACACACACACCCCCAATCACTCAAGCACACACTTCTGGTAGCTCTTGTAGAATCACCGATGACAAAGAAGTGGGAAGGGTCTTTGTATTGTGTTCTGAGGAGGAAGTTTTTTCCAGCCACGCATGAAGAGAGTCCAAGGACAAAGACAAAAGAACAGTGGAGGGTCCAGGTTTAAATACGGGGGACAGGGGGCGGAGCAGAGCATCAGGGCGAATGGGCTGAGGGCTCAGGGCAGTAGAGAGGCGGGACAAGGGGTGGCAGCCAATAGGGTAAATGGGGTGGAACACTGTGGCAATATGTGGCCAATGGGTAAGCAGGGAAGGGAGAACATTCTAGAGGATATACTTATAAGGAAAAAGGGGTGGAGAGGCCAACAGGCCAACCAGGGAGGTAGAACTGGAATACATTTGCATACAAAACAAAGCATCCTGGGAGAGGGTCTGCTCAGTCACCTTGGACAGGGGAGATTTTTTCCAACTTAGGGTCTGTCCCTCCAAGGAACCATAATGGACTCTTTTTGTGTAGGCCCACTGGCCTCCACAATATTGTGTGGAGTAGGACTCACTACTGAGCTAACCTGCTTTGACAGCTTTTTTTAAATTCACTTACATAGAATTACATTTATGGGACTTTCTCATTTTCTAGTAGAGGTCTGTCCTCATTCACGTCACTGTCTTGCAAAATATCAAGAGTGATTATTCCGCCCTTGCTAAAACCTTGCTGACCTGAGAGGTCATTGGTCATCCAAAGCAGACATACAGGAAAACACACAAGCATGTTATCACTAAGCCTTAGGAAATAATGTGCTAAAGGAATCTACGAAGTCCACACAGCCTATTTTACTGTACATAAGCACCACCATTCAGTAGCCTCAATTTCCTTGCATCTGTTTGCTCCATGATTTTACTCTTCTGGGCTTAGAGTTCTGCCATTCTCCTTCACTACTGAGTTGTTTTAAGCAATCACACTGCTAAAGCTTTTTTTTCTTGTGTTTTTCTTTGAGAATGGACTTTTGCTGCATAGGATGAAAGCATTCCTAGAGTAAATCTATGCATATGGAAGTCTAAACTTTGGGTTTTGTGATTGTTCATACCACTGACATTTCATTCTGCTTGACTTCAGGGAAATTCTATTTTGAATACAATAGGAGAATGAGAAAATCAATTTCTAAAATAAAATATGATAAATAGTCTGTAGGAATGTATCCTCTGCTAACGGAGTAAACAAGTTGCCCTTTGTCTCCTTAAAAAGGAAAGAAGCCCAGAAGTTTCTCTCCTTAATTTGCTTAAAAGACACCTTATAGGACCTAGAGGACTTCACCTCAAATTTAAGGATAGCCAATTGGACAGAAGCCAAAAGGTCCCACCTAAGTAATTCCCTAGTAAAAGAAGAGAACAAAAGAAGTAATCGCTTTTGTGAGGTGTTTCTAGCAGGGTAAGAACTTCTTACCCTGGCTTGGCTTTTTATCTGCTAAGAGATTTGTTATTTTGCCTTTTATTAAAACCTTTATGGTCCTAACACCGTCTCAAGAGCCATTCTGCTAATTTTATGCCATCTAAGGTAGCTGAGCTATCTTGGGTGTGATACTTTTCTCCGAGAGATTATTCCACCTGGCTCAAAGAGATACATGTATCACTAATCTGTCTTACTGCATAACATGTTAATATTGTTAGTAACAATAATCCTAACAACCATGCTATTGCAAAATTAGATTCCAAATTTTGTGATTTTAAAACAGTTACATAGCTGAAAGTCAAGGAAGTAAAAAATTGCTTGGGAGTTTTCTCTCAGCCAGGATGAAATTAAGCAGGTTACTCTGAGAGCTGGTTGAAACCATAAGTTTAATTAATTAACGGTTCAGGGCACAAGGCTTCTGATAAAGCAGACTCTTTGTGAAAAAGAAAAAAAAAATATTTTCCCAAGAAAGTCCTGGTTGCTTTTAATGGGTTTTGCTCCTGCTGTCTTGCCCACCCTTACCTGATTTCCTAATTAGACTACATGTTATCAAGAGATGATCAAGACTCCTTGTACATGGAGTCCCTGCAGAGACTGTCTGACTGCCTTAGGATGGAAGTTTTCAAAACCAGTTAGAAATAGTGCAGTAAAATAGATTGGAGCTCAGGAGAAAACAAAATGAATGAGCACAAAAGGAACATGGATTTTCAAGCCGTTCAGGTACTAAGATGTGGTTATAATTGTAATATTTTATTAACCTTCTTACTCTACAGTGAATTTTCATTCTTGATCATCTTTAAAGATACCTGTCTGTGTTCATTAAAGAACATAGACAAGCCTTTTACATGCCAAATCTGTAAAGTCTGATGAACCCAAGAAAGGTTTGGTGGATTTGAATCAAGCACAGAACATATGCAACTTAGATGGCATAAAAACACAGTGAGAGTGAAAAGGAGAAAAGGAAAATCCATAACAGCACCCTGGGACTCTAAATCCCAAGTTGTCCTGCTTCATCAGTTTAACTGGGGTGTTTACCTGGACAACATAAATTGAGACTCTTTCAGAGTCTCTTTCTGCTTTTAAACTTGTTCAAGTCTGTTTAGCTGCAGCAGTGAAACACTGGGATAGAATTACCCTGATCCATAGCAATCCAGCAGCACCTGTGGGTGCCAGGCAGGCTTCAGGCTGCAGCAGACATTTGTGGGCATAGCAGGCACTTGGGGGCAGACATTTGTGGGCAAAGCAGTGGCTGGGGGACAAAGGAAGGCTTAACTCCCTCTGAACTCTGAGGGTGGCATGGTGATTCCAGCAACCTTCTTTCCTTCATGAGCTAAATGCTTAGTGACATTGGTGAAGTTCATGAGAAATGAGTGTTCAAATAAGTACTTTTAAGCTCACACAGAATTGTGGTGTTAGTGGAGCCTGGTCCTGTGCTGCGTGTTGTCTGCCTTGGACACGAGACAGAACCATAGCCCTAAGGAAGAGAATGGGAACAGTACAAAGGTATCAGTTCATCTGAATATTCCTCCACCATGCAGAAATGTGCAAATGTAGGAATTCTTGAACTGGAGACAATATTTTTTTGCTTAATGGCTCTTGATGGATGTTTTCTTTTTGCTTGCCACAGGTTTGTGCTGTTCCTGCCAGCTTGCACAGACCCCTGTCCCACACCGTGGTCAGAGATAATCTCCCACAGGCTGATCTTTGTGACAGATATTGAAAGCAGACTCTATATAAGTGCTAGACTTGGTCACCTTCCAGACAAACGAAATTAAAACACTATTGAAACTCCCAAGAAGGGAAGATTAAACTTTTTCTATTAAATTGAACTGCTTGGTCTAAGAAGTGGAAGATTCAAAGCAGACGATGTATCAGTGGTTAGAGAAGATAATTATCCTTGAGGTAGTGAGAGAAAAATCACAGCAATTGAAAACTTTTACCCCAGAGAACAAAACTTTTCCTATTAGAAAATCTTTCAGAAGTGCCTTAGGATTAGAAAAATGAAGTTCAAATACAGAATAAAGATGATCATGTGTGATTCTCTGCACTTTGCAATCAGTGATCTTGTAATATATTAATTCTTTTTGTTTTTTAAATCATGCCTTAAACAATGTGGTAAGTTGCAAACGGTTTTTTTTTCTTATGCTCTCCCTCCTGAATTAAGAAAGAGTAAATAGGTTGGATTTTTCTGGGGGTGGTCATGCACACATATGGTGTGCAGTTTTAGTATTCTACATAGGAAGTGATCATTTCAGATATGGTCTGGATGTACTGGTCCTGATTCTCTGTCCTTTGTACCGATTTTGTATTGGCAGCTAAAGAGTGACGCTCTCACACTGTTGGTGTCCCTTTAGGTCAATGTGCTTGAACCTCTATTAAGTTCCCATTACTGAGGAGGATCCTTTTTTTTGAATGTCTGCTCTTTCAGTTTTTTAGCTCTGCTGGTGACATCATCATGTCAAGTGGTATCATTTGGATTGAAAGGCTATTCCTGATCAAGCCACTTTGTCCATTGGTTCCAGTTGTTCCGCATTGCATTTCCATTTTTGATCAGTTTGAGGGCAGAATAATTGCCAGCTCTTCATGAGAATATGTTCTTACTGTAATGTGTTACCTGAACATTCGTATAACTGTTAGTCCTAAGTGAAATATGTAAATGTGTCATAAAGTAAATGTGTCAATTTATTTAAATATGTCCTTCTAAAAATGTTACAACTTGTAATTAAAAGAAAAGGGGGAATTGTAGGAGAATAGAGCTAGTGCTGAAGTCAATCTTACCCCTGGGGAGTTGCAGCTGTACTAATTACCAAAGAGTAGGAACGGCTTTGCCAATAATTAGTCACAGTTATGTCCAATAAGGCCTGCCCTTAATAGGGTGCAGCTGTGCCCAATAAGAATGGGTGTTATAAAAGAGTGGGTCAGCTAGTTGAGAAGGGGGAAGTCAGAGAACTGGAATCAGTTGGCTGTGATGTTGTGAAGACCTAGGGAGAGGCAGTCGTGCAAGGGACAGTAAGGTTAGTATATACTACCAGAGATACATAGGGTTAGGTGTTTGTGATAGGGACAGGCAGAAGGCAGCCAGAGTGGTGTGGAAGGAAGGGAAGAGGAGTCAGTATTATGAGGAGCTGTCAATGAGAAGCAACAGAGAGAAGGTTTGGGTGGTTACAGGCACTGACACCGATAGAAGCAATTCAATCATCAATGCTTAAAAAGTCCATGTGTTCTGTAAGGCACATTCCTATGTCCATGTGCACGTTTTTAGCTCTAGCATTCTGATTATTTTTATTCTGCAGATGACAAGTGGCAATTTACTGCTTGTTTTGTCACTTTGGACAACTGGTTTAATCCTAAGAAAAGACTTTTACAGCTGAGTATTAATCACCATGTTTATGAAGGCTTTAGAACCTTAAAGAAGGCAGGAGGAATTGGGTACCTTTTGAATTTATATTTGCAGATTTGTCTAGCTCTCCACCAACAAACTGTGTTATTGACCTATGAAATGTTTGTTGCCTATTAACCTCTGTTTGTTTCTTAACATGCTTCTGTACCAAGACTTACTACCAGGAAATACTCCAGCTGACAGCTGGGCTATCTGGACATTTTGTTTAGATCCAGAACTTCAGAGTCCTTTTAGGAGAATCCTGTCTTTTTATGGACCCATACCAAGCTTCAGGGATCTACTGACTGAGACTGTTTGTCATGTGAATTAAATAGTGTGGATTAGCTTCAGTGTCTTCAGAGAATTACTGACCAATCTTAATGTTTGGTTTTCATGGGAAAATGCAAAAAAAAAGATAATGATTTCATTTTCATTCCAGAGATAAGTAGGAAGGAAAAATATTATTCTGGTACTTAGTAATACAGTGAAGTTGTCTGCAAGGTGCAATTTGCCCTCTCAAAATAAGTAGCTCCAAGTAATGTATAATAAATATGAGTGTGAGCAGTGAAAGCGATGAGACCACTGCTGAATATGCTTTGCCTGTAAATTTGTTTCTCTCATGATTTCATCCTTTCACTTATAAATCACAGGATGTTTGTTAAATATTCTCTTATTCAAGCACAAGTAGCTTATCAAATACCATACATAATGTGCCCACAAGCTGCCTGTGGTCTTTTCTGCATCTGAGGCTTAACATAAGAAATGTCAGAAGAAAAAATGCTTTGCCTTAAACTTGGGGCTAGAAATTTAATAGGCTTTCAGTAATGATATATGATCAGAATTATGCAAAGATGATGAAAAGATCCCAGTGGAATTCTGTTCGAAAATGCTTCCCTTTTGGGAGCATCCTATGAAACCAATTAGGAATTAACCCAAGAGGATTCTATTGAATCTGTTTCAAAGAGATACTGTATGCAATAAAGAGCAATTGCTCTTTTTGTAGGGTTTTCTTTCTTTAATCATCCTTCAGAAGATCATGGATAATTATACCTCTGCTAGCAAATCTCAGAGGCTGGTTTGAAAAATCTGCAAGAATTTCCCAGAGGAATTAATTGTTTTTGTCAGTATGAACATATTCTTTAGGACAATTACTCATTTCTTCTGTAATACTTTTGAGGATTGAGTATTTTTACAGAGGCTCAACAAGCTCTGAGGTAGAAGAGCCATATTTTGGTTCCCTTTATGTCTACACTTGAAAAATCCCCTCTACTATAATGTAGCCAAAGAGTTTCCTGGTTAATAGCCACGATGGTAATGGGTTACAATTTTTCTTCAATTGCTAAGACTATCTAGAATATCCTAAAAGTTGTTTGTAGTTGTCTTCCTTAGTTTTCTGACAGTGCTCTCTGTCTGCTCTTTTATCAGAATTTTGCCAGTGCAGTTCAAATCTGTGCACAAGTAAGAGAGATGTGTTAATTAGCCTTGTGATGCGAGTGCTGTGGAGGTAACCTGGTTTGTTCCTCCAGCTCCCCACTGTGCTGTGCCATGGAAACACAGCCAGGGAGCTGAGTCCTGGGTGGATTCCTATGGGCCATCACATGTGGGCAGCATGGACTTGGCTGATAACTAATGGAACCTCCTTCTTCTAAAATAGTGTCAAAGGGTAGAGTGGAGGCCAGACACAGGAAGATGAATGGCTACATTTTAAAGAATATTTTGGCTTTAAACTATACAGAAAAATGTCCCTGTGCTATGTCTAATGATTCTGTGCTCCTCATGTAAAAAATGGTTTTATAGGGTAAAAGGATTAGATGTTTTTCTGAAGGTTAATAGCTCCTATCTGGAAATTCAGCAGTTGGAAGCAGTTGTTTAAGTGCTAGTAGCTTCCTGGGGAGGAGAGAGGGGGCTTTCCTGAGGCAAGCTGTCTTTTAGGAGGACAGGGTCTCTCCTACCATCAGTTCCTGCATATTTTCCCAGCTGATTCTATTTCTTTGTATCCTATAGATATTTTAATGTTTGCAGCTTGTGAGTTCTAGTTGCTGTCTGTTAACAATAATTTCCATGCTTCTTGTAAAATCTGTTCTTGATATAACCTGATTTGGATAAATACACTATTAGGGGACTTCTGCCAGGCTTTGCCACAGAGTAACTGGGACTTTGAGCAACCTTTATAGTCATGTTCTGTTTCAGGTTACTTACTTGGAAAGCCTTGGTAACTGTGGATTTAACATTGGAGGTCGCTAGAAAGGAGTAGATGAATGGAAAGCTTAATAGAATAAGGAGCTTCTGGGATGAATAAAATACTATCATTACAAAACTCAAACAAATGAAACTTGAAATATTTCTGGACTAGCCGCCTTGCTGCTGTACAATGGGCAGAATAGGCTGCCTCTTCTTAAAGTACTTATGTAACCAAGGAGCATGACTGGAAATATGTGTCTGGCTTGCAGCAGCCACGGGCTGGAGGTTCGCTGGCTAGCTGACCCGCTTGTGGCTGGAGGGCAAACACGCGAGTGGACGCCTCCGAGTCTCTGCCGAGACTGTCACGGATGGCGGTGATTGCTGCGGCGTGGGTAGCGCAGCAGAGGCACAGAGCACGAGGAAACTGAGGCAGAGGAATGAGGGAAGGACCACTTGCCTGAATCTCCAAGAACTTTTATTCCCAAAGGGGATCAGAGCAAGTGACAATGGCTGAGGGTAAGAAAACTGCTTTTAAGGGAGGGAGGGAATAACGGGAGGACACAACCTTTAACCTATAGGGAGGCATATGGGGAGCAGAGCAGGGTGAAGACTATCCAATGGAGGTTAATGGTGGGGGGGAACAAGCCTTACAACCCAATCTTGCTTCAAGGAAGGGATGAAGGACAGGGAACATTCCAGAACCAAAGGGGTGTGCTATCTTTGACAGGGGTAAAAAAAGGGAACAAGGGAGGTACAAGAAGACTGACAAGAGGACTGACATGCACTTCAGCGGGAAAAACTGTGGTAAACAGCTCAGGACTGAACCATTAGGGAAGCCAAATGGGGTACATAGAACAAACCATTACAAACTTATAACAAGGAATATTCAAAACATACTACAGAAGAACAAACTGTAAAATAACAGACTACCACAGAAATACAGGTGGCATTTGTCTAAGAGAAATGGAGAATTTAAGCAGTCACGATCATAACAAATGTGTGATAGAAGGAAGGCAAAATTAGCCTCAAGTGTTAGGATCTAGTACCTAAAAATGGAATTATTTGGAAGCAAAGTACACCCAGAGTGAGTCAGGGGATACTGGGCCTTGAGCCATTAAGGGCCTGCAATCCCCTTACAGACACAATAAAGTAGAAATGCTGTAAGTATTCTATTAAAATAGAAAATAAATATTTTCTTGGCTTGCAAGAAGGACAAAGCTAGGTATGACTCAGTTTTCTCACATTTGTGAAAGCTGAGTTGTCGCCCTGTTCTTTCAAAGTTCTTCTAAGCCTTCTGATGTTTACATTTTTGTAATGGAGTTTCTCATGCACTTTCCATGTAAATAAAGATTGTTTGCATTCCTTTCTGGAGGAGGAGAGATTTGATGGACTGTTGGTTTGACCAGTGTGGTTGGAGAGGTGGCAATTTCATCCTCCAATCCAGGGTCACCTTTGGAAATCTATGTATACGAGATCTGAAAATAAAGCCTTCTTCTTTTCTGCCTTTCCAACTCCGTGCATTCGTGTCTTTCATTTTGTGTCGGACAGTGACACTGAGTAGCTGGAAGCAGACCTGGCTTTTGAACAGCCTCTTCTTGTAACTCCTTAAAAGTCAATCCCAACTCCTGTAGACTGGAGTTGCACAAAATGAATGCACTTCAACAATTGCTGGTGCCTGACAACACTAATAAAGCCCCTTGTGTGGTAAACAGGCAAAATTAAATTAAAAGGAGGCTGATGACTTTTTAAAAAGAATGTGCGTGTTTATTAAAACTTAGAACAACAGAGGATGAGGCCCTAGGGTAAGCCTAGGGCCTGTGCAACAAGCCAGAGGTAACTGTAACAGCACTGTGTAACGAGGTGTGTCTCTGGACATGAAGTACCGTCCAAAGACCCCTGGTGCTCTGCACCCAGGGTTTTTAAAGTCTCTTGGGGCTGCTCAATTGGTGCGCTTTGGATCCTCTTGCCGATTGGTCCTTTTCTTGGTCGCCGATAGGTCTATAAGATGATGCAGTCCTGACCAATCATTTTGGAATACAGCAATCCTATTGGGTGGCTCGTTTCCCAATCGTAGTTCGAGTTGCTGTCATCACCCTATGATGTAACTTTTCTAGAAGATTCTTACTATTGCACCTCATTACCACCCCCCTTTCTCTGTTTAGTAGCCGTATACACACACTTAAATAACTGTACATTCAACTCAATAACTTATTACATTAATTATATAACAACTCATTATAGTAATTAACAATCCATAATAACTTATTACAATAATTAACCATTAATAACTCTGCCTACGAAAGTGAATTTATTCATAACACCATGGATGAGAGTCATACACTGCACTAACTACTGTAGTTACACACCCACTGCTTGCCACTAGCCTCACAGACCCTGCTTGCATAATCTCCTTTCACCCAACTTCTCCCTATCCCTGCTCTCCCTCAGTATCCAAACTGCTTTTGTCTCAGATTTCTGTTATTCTGTAAAGTGCCACCTTTTCACTAAAACCTCCTTCTTTGTATGCTCTTATGGATCTAGGGTAATGCTGGGGGTCAGTGTTCCCCTTGTCCCGCTGGACATGTGAGCTCAGAACCAAATCACTTCAAGGTAAGGAGCCATTCTATGGTAAATTCCAAAGAGTGACACCTTTTGAGCACATCTCATACCCTTATAGAGACATAGATCTGACCGCATTTGGTTTTGCTTTGGAATAAGGGGAGATGTGAAGCCAAAATCAAGGCTCACACTTTGTCCTGGGTCTTGCTGTGAACCTTATCCCTGTGACAAGCACATGGCTGCTCGCCATTCCAGCCAAACCTTCTCTTTGCTTTACAAAAGCAATCACTATCAAGGACCTGATGAACCAGAGCTGCCTCCCTATCTGTAACTTAATTGCTTGCAAATTTGTAGCCTTCGCAGTGAGCGTGTTTGTGAGTGGATGTGCCACCTGCAGCGTCCTTGAGAGAGCAGGCCAGGCCAGGCCAGGCCAGTGGCAGCCTGCCCACTGCCCTGCGGCTGTGCAGCTGTGAGGCCAGGGAATGTGGCAGCGCAGCTGCTTACAGTGGGGGCTGCTTGGGCAGGACACAGCTCTTCTGGATGTCTGGCTGACACTGGCAATCCTAACAGACTGCAGGAGAGCATGGAGTGCTTGGCAATGGGCAGAGCTGCCTCGCTGTAGTGAAGATATCTCAGCTGCACCTGCCAGTGCAGGGCAGGTTGGAACAACTTCATTTAACCAGCAAGTTGTATGCTATGGACTGTGAGTGAGGGTCTGTAGTGATGCAGAGTTCCCAGGCAGGTGCAGAGGAGAGCTGCTTTATTGCAAAAACCAAGCCTTTTTAAGCAGATAGGCCTTTATCAGTTACATAGTTTTAAATCATAACAAACATAATTCAACCAACCGCCATACACCACAATGCGAACACACGATGGTTATAGAACTTGTTTTTCTACCTCTAATTCAGCTGTGTAATTTTCCCATAGTCCTTTTCTACTCAGCCAAAGTAACAAGCCTGAGCCATGGTTTTACAAGGCCTTCCTTTTGTAAGGTTTTACCTATATGCAACAATGAACTTGTAAAAAAAATTGAGTCTGAGAATAAATGTGTATTTCAGAGCAGTATTCATCCACCTTTGTCTAAGCCTGAAGAAGGTTAAGTTTTATTTGAAGGAAAAAAATCAAATACATGAGGGAATTATCATTCTAAAAGAGCCACCTGTTTCTGAGGCAGATATACAGTGGAAACAAATGTTCTTCTCTGTCTTGCTGACTGTTCTAGGAATAAAAACATTTGTTCTGTTTGTCCTACAGCACTGTATTGAACTTCAGAATCCTGTTTGCTTCAAATTCATACTTAATGAAGCATAACTTGTATTAATAGCAGCTATGAAATCTAGATAGTGTAACAGAAATTTCATCTGGACACAGAATCTGACCCAAGTAGCATAGACTGGCAAAGCTAAGTTGTGATGCACTCCAGAGATTTCAATTCACTCTCTAGTGACAGGGCTCGTGAATCACTGCCCATGTAAAGAGAAGCCTGTTTCTGGATAAGAAAACCCCTTTACATGAGCCAAAGAATGTCTTAAAAACAGTATCAGTGAGGTACAATGCACAAATACTTTCAGACAAGCATGCTACAGAAAATTGAAAAAAAAATCCAGTATTTAAAGTCAGCCTGACAGGTTTGGAAAGCTAGGAGGATATTTTTAATAGTCAACTTTTCCTTTGTGAAGATATTAGAGGGAATTTTGATATCTTGTTTATCCAGAGGCTTTTAGTAGGCAGCAGTGAACCTGAGCTAACAAGTTGTATGAAATACAAGGTGACTGTATGGAGCTTAGGAAAGAGATGCCCAACCTGACTTTCCAGCTCCACCAGCTCAGGCCCAGCAGTCTTGACCATCCTGTTCCGTGCTCTGCAAACACATCTGCTGGGTTTCCTGGCATAGCAGGGAGGCAGTGCCCCTGCATTTCCTTGGCAGCACACTCATGGTGCTGAGCCCTTCTCAAGCCATCTGCCGTTGTATCTTGGGAGCTCCTTCACCTGTGGTACTGTTTATCCACAGATAAACTGCTAAAGTGTTAATCTGAGTTGATTGTGCTTGTCAGTCAGACAGGTTGAGTGCCTTACATTCCCATCTCATCCTCTGTTCCAGAAGAAACAAAGCACTTTACAGAGTTAACTAATCAATAATGAAGTGCATTAGACAAGCAGCATGTGTTTTGTTTCATCTAGTTATTGATCTTTGCTTGTTGACTGAATGAGAGCCTTAGTTTAAGACTAGATATTTACTGAGAAATATGGGAGAAGAAGGGACAAATAGTATATAAAGAGATATAAATTCTACTAAGGCAGGTAAATCTGATACAGTGCCTAATTTGGATCCTCCAGGTTTTAATAGGTGAAATTTAGACACCAGGGAAACTGTGTGAGTTCTGTAATTTGAAAGGATTATGAGGGATCTTATCAAAGCATGTAAGTATCTCAAGAGATGGTGTAGAGGAGTACTGTGTCTTTGCAGCAGTGCCCAGAGACAGGACAAAAGGCAAGGAGTACAATGTGAAAAACAGGAGGTTCCCTTTGAACTTCAGGGAACCCTTTTTTTACTGTGAGGGTGTTGAACAGTGGCAAAGGCTACCCAGAGAGGTTGTGGAGTCTGTATCCTTGGAAGTCTTCCCAAACCATCTGAACGTGGCTCTGGGCAGCCTGCTTGAGGTGTAGGGACCCTGCTGGAGCAGGGGGGCTTGGTCAAACGGACCCCCAGAGGTCCCTTCCAGGTCCCTTCCAGGCTTCCAGCCATTCTGTGATTCTGTGACACAGCATCACCTCCACAGTACCAGGCCAAGAGTAAAAAGATTTAGCTTTCAAACTGCAGTGTCTCACCTGAGGTAGTAAGTAATAATTATTGTGGGTCTTGAGGAATCTTTGTGTCTTTCAAATTCCCAGCTATGCCATGAATCTCCTGGTGTAGTTTGGTCTATGATTTTCAGGCTTCCTTGGATTATAAACTATTTTAATCAGTGATCAAGATGATTCCTGATCTCCATGGATGCCCACACCACATGTCTCATTAATATTATTGCAAGTTAAATGTTGCCTTTAAGAAATCGCAAAATCTTTTTTTCCCAAAGAAACCACCCTGGCATTTATTTTTTAAGGAAAAAAAATAGTGTTGTAAAAAAAAAATCTGTGATGAATATAGTGCTTTTCTGTGTATAAATGTCACATAAAGTGGTGTGAATTGCCACACTTGTGGCTTTAGTGTTGCTGCACTAGAATAAACCAACCACATCTCTTGCTCCAGGGGTTTGCGCTGCAAGTGGTAATTCTCCCAGTGTAATTGAACACACAATTGCCTTGACTGTGCATATAAGAAAAACCTGTTTACTTGAATGTTACATTTGAGGACTGCAACTGAATGCTGAATAATTGTATTTTAAATTTTAGAAAACTATTTGTTATTGTAACCTGATCTCCACAAAAATAAGTACAAAAGACTGCAGCAGTCCCTGTATTCAAGAGCTTTTTTTCTCTGTGATTCCACAGAGGCCAGAGAATTGGAGAATTTCCCAATACAGAGGCCAACTAGCAAAGTTACTCTTTAACTGTTATTGTTTTTAAAACCTTTATTAAGTCATGTACAGTGTCCAAAGCAAGGCTGAATCTTGTTCTGTAGCACTCCAGTGAGCAATTCCTTTTCTTTCCCCCTCAAGACCCTGTCTGACTCATTTTTTGTTTCTTCCTTAGTTCTCCCTTATCCATCTCTATATTGCAGTCACGTATTCATTGTCTTGAACCTTCCTCCTCAGCTCACACTGCTGCCGGTGCTGGGATGGCTGTGGTGAAGCTGTCTGAATGCTCATTCTTTTTTTTACCTCTAGTACTAGGGAACTTCCCAATAACAGGTTTTCTGTCAGTTCATGAGCCAGGGTGTGTGCCTGTCCAGTGGGAATTGATTTTCATCACACCGGGTCTCTGAAGCAGCTGGGGAACAAGGATAATGTTTCTGGGTGAGAGAGTCATGGCCAAAATATTTTCAGAGGGTGATTGTTCAATATTGTGTGAAAATCAACCCACACTGAAGTGCCCCAGAATGCAACCACTTCCAGACTGAGTAGACATGGTACAAAATCCTAGCTAATTTCTTGCTCTGTCACACTTAAATGAAGACAGTAGTTAAGATTAATTTTCCCTGTGATAAGTATTCCACTCAGAATGGAGGTATTTTACAAAATAGTACAAAAAATATCTGTCTTCAGTGAAAATCAGCAAGCAAAACAACTTTTATGTACTCTAGACTTTTGAGACAGCATAAATAAAATTGATGCTTCCTACTTTAATAGGCCTTTTGCATTAACAATTATTTTGGCTAAATGCCTCAGCTTTGCCTTAGCATTTACTTAAACAGAAGATGAACGTATACAACAATATTGTAGTCTCTGAACAGGCTCTCTTAGCTACCCTAAATGTGACTGAACCCCAGCACTTTGGGAAAAATGGCACTTATTTATTGTAAAAAGAAACCTAAAAATGACAATACTGCCATTAAACTGAAGAAATATATGGGATTGTTCTAGTTTGAAAGCAAAATCAGTGAGA
>VXBC01012580.1:928135-966122 GCA_013399945.1 Ploceus nigricollis | reverse complement strand
TCCAGGCGAATCCCGATCCCCGTACCGGGTTCCGGCACCACTTGTTACCTCTGTCGAGGCGTGATGACCTGGTTCAGGAACAGCACGGCAGTCACCTCAGACTGCTCGGGCCAAGTACTCACAGACCCCAATGTGGTGGATGGTAAAATGGCATTTATTTCCGAGTTACACGGCGTTATATAGCCTGGGGCTACGCCACTTCCACTTGCTTTGCGCCACGAGCTGTTCTGCCTTAGCTCACTCGGTAAACAACCAACGGTATTAACGAACAGCAGGGAGACAGCGGAGGGACCCTAACTTCCCGTACAGCGCGTGTTCTTCCGGTCGCCGGTCCCTATCTCCCCACAGTGAGGGAAGGAGGGGAATCGAGAAAGGAAAAACTACGTCAAGTTTGCCACAAATGAGAAGGTGTCACAGTCTTTTTTTGCCTGTGGGTCCCTTGTCATGCAGCTGGGAGAGGGGACAAATGTTTCCCCCTTGGCATCAGCTCCAGCTGATGAATGTGCATCTCCTCAGGGAGGAGTGGCTGAGAGTCTCCACCACACCATCACCCCCCACTCCTGCACCTGCACCCACTCCTTTCTTTCAGCTTTTCTGTGTGGAGCAAAGAGCTCCAGCACTGAAAAAGAGGAGGCTGAGGTCTAAAGACAATCATTGCTCTTGCTCTGCTTGTGTTGCATGAGTTTGCACATAGAGTCTCTCCATCCCAGCAGTGCTTTCCTGGGATGACCAGGAAGAGATCAGAGTAAACAGGTTTGGAAACTGTCAGACAAGCATTGACAATGTCATCTTATCTGTGACTTATTCAGGGAGGTGGGAATCAGAATCTGAAAGGAGGAACATGCTGTGTTCAGCAACTGTGTTACCAAACTGGCACCTGTAATCAATCAGAACTGCAGCCGGCACATCTCCAAGTCAGGGAAGATGCACACCACTGGCTATGAAGCCTGTAGGGTAGGGCCTGTCCAGTCCCACATGTTTAGCCATCATCTCCTTTAATTCATCCCACAAAGGCAGATTCTTGGTAGCCCTTAATAATAGGAATAGCATTAATTATGAAAATGAAGACTATACCGTTCACTTCAGAGTTGGAGAGGCAGGCAAAGTTTTCAGGTTCACAGAGAAGATGTGGGGTATAACTAAGAGAAGTGGGAAGGCAGCAGATGCTGCAGTGATGCTCCACGGCAGGGGACTGTGTGGCAGTCAGGGGGTCCAGGCATTTACCCCAGCCCTGCTGCTGACCCGAGCATGGATGAGATCCAGCTACATTTCACACAGCCAGATGCATGTGCATCTTGCAGAGCTGGAGGCTGAGATCTGCCACGGGGCAAATTCCTGTCCCATGAGGGAGAACATTATTAATCTAACTATCAACCTTGCAAACTCATCCTGGATCTCACTGGAGTTTTTACAGGCAATTGCTTGTAGCAGGTCTCCCTCAGCAACTGCACACAACCTTTCTTATCACCTCTTGCTGCTGTTTGTACCTGAGCAACACGCTCGTCCTCACCATCTGTCCCTGCTCATGGCAGTGTAAGCCCACTGCTCGGTCCGTGTGGCGGACTGAATCCCAAAGGTGTTGTCTTTGCAAGGCTGGGGAGCATTAAATGTCACTGCTGCCACAGCCAGTGAAGGGGACTTTGACAGCCAGGTGCAGCAGACCTCTCATTTCAGAGGTGCCCCTTGGCAGAGAGCGCTCTGCAGAGGAGACCCACAGCTGAAAGAAGGGCAGGGTGAGAGCAGGGGAAGATTGTGTAGATGTGGTACAAATCCCACCAAACCCCTCTCAGGCATTCCCTTAAAGTCCCTGAGAGCCCTCTTTCTGCAGCATATATATGGTGACTGTGGGCATTTGAAATATGGGAAGCTCTGCTTCCCAACAGCTCCAGATGAGCTTCTCCTGCTTCCCTTCAGTCAGAAGGGTCCCTATGGATATACAAAGCAGTGGGTTCAGAGGTTCTCTGATGCACATCAGCCGCTCGCACAAAAGATGAGGTCAGCAGGGCCACCTCCTTACCTGCTTTCCATCTGTAAGGAGGCAATTCTTCCACCGTTTAAAAATATCTCTTTGGTGAGTTCTCCCTGGCACTTGCAAAGTTGCCAGGGAAGCTGAGTGCCACTTCTGTAGATTGCTCAAGCAGATGCTGTGTGTAAAAGTGTCTCCTACATTAGAATAGCATCCTGCTTCCTTGCCTCCAGGCTCGTTGGGAAGGGCTCAAGCTTCCAGCTGATCTGGCATACATTTGGGCTTCAAGAATTTCTGCTGGTAATGTACAGCTTGCACCAGAGCAAACCCAGCCAGAGGAGCACAGGGATACCAGGGGTTGGGTACCTCTTCTCACAGCTCCTGGTAAGTGCTGCCCACCAAACAGAAAATCGCATTACTGAACCCATAGTAGCTTTCTCTTCCACACCATCTTTTCAGCCCTACAGAGAGCTGCTGAGAATAGCAAATAATTAAGAATATTTGGGTTTTACTTCCCTTGGACCTAGATCTGAGCTGAACTAGGAGTCACAAAGGGGTTTCCTTGAGGACTGCCATCCTTTTCTTCTCCAAGTGCTCTCCCTTCTCCTTCATGGGGATCTTTCTGCAAATAAACTGCAACTGTAGCAGCAGCTCCAGCAGCTGCTGAAAGGAAGGCAAAAGGGGGAATGGATTCATCCTCCAGAAAAGAGAAAAACATCTCTGTATGTCTTTCAGGCTGTAAATGGTTAAGTGTTGGGAGAGATAGGAAGCAGCTCAGAGACTTGCCTAGAGAGCAGCACAGGCACAAAATACAATTAAAAGAGCAAAATGACAGCTTGTCACTGGAGGGCTTCAGAAGCTAGAATAAATGATTAAAAAAAAATAGTATGTGGATCCATGAGGAAGATCCCACAATGGTTGTGAGTGAAACCTTGACCCTCTGGCAGATGGAGGGGTTCCCAACTGTTTTCATCTGCATTCCACTGCCCCCCCACCCCCCTTTTCCTCCCTCCTCCTGGATGCAGCGACTGCAGCGGGTGCCCTCCAGAGCACTGCAGGGGACAGAGAGCTTGGCTATGCTGAGAAATGACACTCAGAGACGGAAGGAGAAGGGGAAATCAGGGTGTCACTCTCCCAGGGTCTGGGGACCCGTCAGCCACACAGTGGGGGAGCACACACAGTGGGGGGAGCTCTAGCAGCGTGGAGCCTTCTCTCCACTTGCCCTGTCCTCTGCAGTGTTGGAAGAGCAGCTGGGATGCTCAGCCACTGCACCCCTCACACAAGGATGGCTGAGCCAAGCCAAAGGACACCCACATACAGCATCTCCCTCTCTGCCACACCATCTCTTAGTTAGGAAAGACCATAGAAGGGGACTTCATCGAGTTATGCTGGAACTGGGAGGGAGCTCAGGTCAATAGTCAAACTCTGGCGCTCCTGTTATGAGTCCCTGGGGGTTTTCCCACTCAGATCCCCATGCCCTGAGCACCAAACAGCCCTGGGACCAGGCACACCAGTTACTTTCCTGATGCCACTCACCTTTGCACTGTAAGTGGGTGGGCACATCTTGTTCTCTTGTAAAATGGTATATTAAATCCCATGGGAGGGCTCCTAGCAGTTTTAAGGAAATGAAGGACAGCATGGATGCTGCTGGAGTATAACAAACATTTCTTGACTATACTTAGTGGTTACTCCATCCCAAAAAGCTGCTTTTTCCCCTTCTCCCTTGCAGGCAGCACAGGCAGTTCCCAAGCCCCAGAACCTGTGCTAACACCAGGAGACTGCTTGGACACCACTATTCCTAGTGTGACCCCTAGAGAGTGTTTTGGATTCCCACTACAGGAACTTTAAGGTATGTTGCCCAACAAGCAAATATTTCTAAGTCCTCCAAGGCTTTTCTCACCTTTTCCCAAGTGCTTGCTTCTTTTGCAGATTGCCCTGGGGTTCTGGGGCAGGCACAGTGATGGACCCTGCACAGAGGTGCTTTGACTCCCAACTTCTGCTTGCTGACCCCACCAGGGCAGCTCTGTACTGTGATGGTGGGTCCTGCAGCCTAATTTTAGGGCTTCAGCACCCACAGTGAGGAGGCAGGGCCACAACACTGGGGCTCCCCAGGCTATGGGGCAGCCAAAAAGGAGTTTTTCTTCCTTTCACCCTCCGTAAAGTGCTGGTTGTGCAAGAAACTCAGGGCACAGGGAAGAGATCTTATGCCCAGGGACAAGAGCTTTCCTCCCCTTTCATCACAGGGAAAGTTTTCCCCTTGATGCTGTTAAAATCTCACATCTCACAGTCCTGTGGGTTGCCCACAGCATTCCCATGCCAACATGCCAGTTACAGTAATAAACCCAAGACCCACTTGTGTCTTTTTTCTTCCAGCCTCACTTCCAGCATGGTGATGGCAATGGGACAGAGACCTCACCAGCAGCATCTCCACAGGCTCTGGGTTTCAGGCTATTGATCTTTGGGTATGGCTGCACTGTCTCAGATTGGTGTTTGGGCAGGGGAGTGCAGTTTTCCCCCTCAGCTGGTTGGCAACTGGATGCTCAGAAGTTCTACAGCCAGTGCAGAGATCCTGGCCCTGGGCTGCTCTGATCAGGATGAGATACAGCCTTACCTGAGGCAATGTGGTTTTGAGCCAAATGTGTTTTTTCTGCCTGCCAAGGTACAGGCTTCACAGAGCTGCCAGAGGAGAGACGTGGGAGGGGAGAGTGAGTTTGATTTTCTTCTGAGCCAGCTCCAACTTTGGAAAAGTTGTGTCTACATTTCAAGCCTGAAAGCATCCCCTCCCCTTCTCCAGGGGCCTGGAGTGCCCCTGCATTAACCTCTCCCGTGTGAGGTACCCCCCCTTAGGTTTTGAAACTTTAATGTCATAACCTGTTTGTCCTGTTTAAAGCACAGGGTAGGGCTGGGGAGCTGACAGACCCTGAGCAAGCTGCGCCTCCAGCTACCCTGCATCCTTATGGCTCAGCAGGGAAGAAAGAGGGGGAAAATAACTCTTAGAGCCTCTACATTTTGCCATCTCAGGGTGGGATTTTCCCCCTCAAAAAGAGCATAAAAAATAGCACAATGACATTTGGATGTAGGTCTTGGCTCTGAGAGGGCTCAGTGGTGTGTTTAGCAGTATGTTCACCTGAGGGCTTTGCTCCCAGACCTCAGCCCATATGTGAAGGCTGCTCACAGCAATCCCTGAGATGAAAAGGCTCCTTCCCTATCTCCAGAATGAGTCTGGCATCTCTCATCCTGACCCATGTCAGCAACTTGTGCACACAAAGCTGCAGGGCTACAAGTGCCCTGGTGTAGCTGCAGCCCAGCTGCTCGGCACCAGCACACCTGACTGGGCATAGGCACAGGCCAGCAGACAGGGCTGGATACAGGAAATGCCCTTCTTGCTTCATCATCTGTCTTTGCATGCCCCTGCCACTGCTCACCCTCAGACAGACCCCAAGGAAGACCTTACAGCAGACAGCCATCGATGGCAACACAGCAGGTGCACACACATTGTTGGTGAGCATCGCTGCTCATCCAAACACACCCTGGAAGCACTCACTGTTTCCATAAGCCCTGTATTGACACCTTGATGCAGTTGTGGCATGGCTAATGAGGGAAGTGGGCTATGATGCTTTTGGCATCCATAAGATAAACAGTCAAAAGAGAGATAAATCACATTCTTAATGTCAGCAGTGCTGTGTCCAGCACATGGCTTTTCTGGGATTTCTGTTTCTCAGGATCTCTGAGACTTTTGATGCAACTTGTCACTTGAAGAACGGATGAGGCTTCAAAACTTTTTTAATAGAACAGAATTTTCATCTTAACATAGTCAAGACTACTTTCAAATACTTGAGGTCCTATATATTTGTAATACATTTGCAGAAATAGGAGATTTATGTTTTGTTCTGTTCTTTAATGATGAAGAGAGTGGCTGTGTATTGTTTTGTGCCTGAATGTGATAAAGCCTGTGCCAGGCTCCAAGATTAATGTAGTCAGGAGTGGGCCAGCACTGAACCCCTGGACAGTGTCTGGGCACCCAGGCTGCAGGTAAGGTCACAGGGGAGGTCAGGTGTAATTCTCTGCCTGTTTGCTGGTCAAGACCTGACCCAAACCTGGTATGAGTAAGATGTCTGAGCAATTGTCCAGAAAATACTGTAAAACCCACTTGAAGTGGCAGTGAGCAGTTACCCATTACCACACCTTGTTTTCTTCAGTGAGTCCCTATGACTCCTTTTGGAAATTGTTTTTAGCCCAAGAACAGATATGAAAGTCCTTTGGCACACATGCAGGCACGTAGAGACGTGAAGCCCTTGGACCTGGCACCTCCTGGGGAGGCAGCTTGTATGGCTTGGTGGCTCAACATGTGCTCCAAATGGTGCCAAGCACCTTCGCCTTTTGGAAGTGACAAACAGAAAACCAAGCACTGCCGCCACCTGACAGGAAACATCTGCAATCAGAATCATAAAACAAGCCCGTCATGTTTTATCCTATTTTTTTTTCTTAATGACAAAAATAAAGTGATAAGTTCACTTTGAAACTCCTTTAGTGCCTAGGAACTTAAAACAAGCTGGTTTATGCCCCCCCTCCCCTCACTCTGATATCTCTGCTTGCAGGTGGCAGAGGCAGGCTCAGCCTGATAAGATTACTGATAGGGGGGCAATGCGGCACAGAGCAAATGTGCTCATTAAGCAGGAATCTTAAGAAGCTGGGGATATTTGCCTAATGCCCTCCTCCTCCTCCCCATTCTCTCCGGGGCCAGGCAGTAGCTGGTCGAACAGGAGGGGGAGCAGAGGGGCTGAGGGCAGAGCCAGGCTGCCCAGGCATGGCCAAAACTCAAACAGGCACAAAGGGTAGCAGGACTCAGCTGATCCCTTGCCATCGGGATTGCAGCCCGGGTTGGACGTGGGTCCCTAGAGGTACTCAGGGCTGTCTAGTGAGCCGAAGCTGAGCAGCTGCACCAGACTGGCTTTGGCATAGCACCTCTGAAGACACCACTGCAGAGTGCCTCCAGATTTGGTGTCATCGTTTCTTATGCAGTGCAATAACTTGCCCTGGCTTAGCACGTGATAAACGTCTTAGTCACGGGACCAAAGACAGGGAACAGGCCTGCAACAAGCACAGCTCTGTTCCACCTTTATTTGAAGATCAATTGTTAAGCAACCCATTTTTGTTGGCCTTTTTAGTGGTTTAGCGGTTACACCAGACATGTTTCGCTCTTGCCTTTTTCTTTTCAGGAGGGGATAAAACTGTCACGGTGAAAGGAAATAAGTTCCTCAAATTGATTTCTCTCTGTTTTCTGCTTTTTGGCCAAGCATTTCCATACGCCTGAATTCAGAACTTCCTTCTTCCTTCTTTATTGTTAATTAAAATAAAAGCAACAGCTGTTTGCCACGATGGAAATAAGAGAGGGAGGCACAAAATGATGCCCATCATGGATGGGGCAGGACTCCCTCCTTGCTCTGCTCCTTCCCTCCCCTGATGGAGCAGGTGAGACAGCCAGGGACACCAGGGCTCAGGGGCTGCTCCACCTTGTTCAGGTTGAAGTTTTACATGTCATTGGAGAGATATAGCCCTAAAGAGTATAAATCTGGAGTGTTTCAGCCAAGATAAAACAATTACAGGGAGAACAGCACCATGTTAGAAAGGGCACAGATTTGGGAAACCCAGAGTCCTAAATGAAAGAGCATTTCTCATGTTTCCATGGGTTTATTTGCTACCCAGCAGCAGTAACAACACCAAGAAAGAAATGCCTGGAAACTCAAAGTGGAACTGCTATAGTTGAGTATATTTATAACTTGGTTTGATTACATTTCTGAGCTTGACTCTAAACTTCCTTTGGGAATTTACCAAAAGGTAAGGGTAGGTCCCAATCTCCATGGCCTCACCCCTCTCCATGCAGTGTGTCCTCTCTCTGGCACAGCCTTCTCTCACCACATCTCATCTGTCAGCTCTATGACAATTACTTAGGGCAAAAGATAACATGCAAACACCTAATTAGTATTCAAAGTGCCCTGCAATATCTGCTCATGTAACCACTATATAACAAAGCACAGAGACCACAGATCACAGCCTGTTGCCCAGCCCTGTGACTTGCCCAGGGAAGCAATACCAGATGTAAACACAAAAGCTGCACAATCTCTTTTGCATGTTAACCGAGCAGGCTGGGCAATCATGGACACAAGAACACTGCCTTGGTTTCACTGAGCCTCCTGATTTGCTCCTGTGGCCCATACTTGGAGATGTTTCACCTCTGTCTCCTCCAGGCATATCCTTACAGTGGTTCAGGTACTTCTCCTTCACCTGCACAATCAAAACTACCAAGGTTTTCCCCATGACAGATCCCTCACTGGAATGCACTTCCTGGTGCTTTGCAAAACCCACCTCCAGCAGCAAGATGTGGCCTGAGTGGACCGGAGGGAGATTTCACAGACCTTTTACCAAAAAAAGAATGGCACCTCTTCATGTGCCATGCTGAGGACTGCACAGCTGAGTTGCAAGGTGAAAAGGGAAGGTGTCATCTAACACGACAAAGCAGAGCCCTGCAAAGATGTGAAGTGAACAAGGAGGGATGTATGGAAACAGAGAGCTCAGGTGAAGGATGGAAAAGGGGTTGGCGAGGCCTGGAGAGATGAAGGACGGGACTGAGGTGGGCAGGGAAGCACAGGCCGTAGGGAGTTCAGGGAGGGATGGATGGCACAGACCGACTCCTTCTCTTGTTAGAACCTTGATTTCGGTGTTTGCACACCCGGGCTGGTGAGGGAAGTGGTGTATCTCCTGCAGCAGCACAGATGTGGCAAAGAGCCCTGCAGAAGCAGACCCTTTTTGCTTAAAAGAGCACAGTGTGCTGGCCATAAACAGGGTATCAGTCTGGCCCTTCTAGAAAACAAACCAAAAACCACTCCAAGTGAAACTCACTGACATTCCAGAAATAACAAATCCGCATCCCTCAGTTTCTAAATCACAGAGGCAGCAGCTCAAGCTGGAACACGCTGGCTGGTTTCTGCCCCGTGCCGCGTTTTAGCCAACTCTCTGAAGCAAACTGAAAGCCCCGGCTCCTCCTCCCGGGGAGCTGAACAGCCGGCAATAAAGAAAGACACCCTAAATTACTGCAAGCAGAAGAAGTCTTGCTCAAGGCTGTGCGGTGCCTCAGCGGGGATCCGTGTAAAGCAGCCGGCGTGAGAGGACGTGACACGACCTGCCGCAGGAATTGTACTGAAACTCGGAGCATGTCAGAGCAGGAGAGCATCAGGGCAATGACTGATGAAGATTAGCCTAGATAGCGAGGAGGAATGGTATGTCAAAGAAGGAGGGGGGAAACGATATGGCTAGAGGGAAGGGAAGGCAGGGTGGAGCCAGCGATTCGCGCTGGTGCCCTGCCAAGGTACATATATGTTAATTGAGCAATCCTGTTCCTCCGCTTCCCTGGCTGTGGAAAGGGTACAGGGGGAATGTTCCACCGGCAGCACGGAGCTGGTCCCCAGCAAAGCCCTCACCAGACAGGTGCCCCCTGCCCTAGGATGGGCCAGGGTTCACAGCAAGTACTGCCAAACCACAGGGGAGCTACCTGGAATAAAATAAAATAGTAAGATAAAATAAAATATAAAATAATAAACCAAAAAAGGCTGGTAAGCCAATGGCAGATGTGTAGGAGAAGGATTATCAGCCACTTATGGCACGACAGAGGTGGAAGGGGTTTCAGGGTTGCTGAGGATGAGGAAGCTGGCCAAAAACTCCTGCTGCAGCAAGGAGAAGCTGGCTGCTGCCTCAGCAAGGGCGACTGTTTCACCCAGACACCGTTACAGCCATGAAGGCAGAGCTGTGTGGCCACTGTCCCCATCACCATTGTGCAGTAAAACCCTTCCATCCTCTTCCCCGGTGGCCTTCAGCCCTGGGGCTGCTGCCTCTGCTTATGAGTTTTGGCTCTCCAGTCTGCACCAAGCAATGGGAATAACTGGGATTTCCTGGCACAGAAGAGGAATTTGGGAACCTGCCCTTTCTGAAGAGCTGTGCTCTGCTGCACCAGCAGGCATAAGGAATATTGCCACTCCAGTGCAGCTTAAGTCAGCAGGCTGCAGTGCTCCTCTTGTGAACCCTTCTCTGAGGAAANTCTGTGGTCCTTTCCAACATGACCCATTTTGGGATTCTGTGAAAGCCCAGGCAAGGACAGAAACTCATGGTCTAAAGTTGGGTTTTTATGAAGGCCAGCAGCAGCCATTGCAATCATTGATGCTCCCCCACTACAAATCATCTCGACAGCCACCCAGACTCATAAGTCAGCACATAACAGATAGTGAAGGAAGCCTTCATAACTTCGGTGTCCTTCCACATACTCAAGCCTGTCTTTGAAGGTATTTTTCCCTAATTGTCATAGCTTGAGCTGGTCTTTCCATGTCCACTAAGGGTGCTGAGGGAGGAGGGTTTCAGAGCAGCACAGCACCTCTCTGTCACAAAGCTGCAGTGCTAGTGCCCTTTGGTACCCAGGCTGTCCTCCCAGAAGGAGGACCACAAATGTCCCCAGAGATGGCTGAGGCCTAGGGCTGTCCTTGAGAGCTGTCATAATGCATGAGCCTCGTTGTTGAGTCTCCTTTACATATGCACTGGCTTTTGTTGCTGTTGGTATTCTTAGTTTTGTTTTCTTATAGCAAATCCTGATGGCACAATTCAGATGGCAGGAAACTCTCCCTGCTCTGAGCCAGTGGAGAAAAGAGTATTAATTTTCTGTGTTGCCTGCCTGCAGCCCACACATCACAGATGATCCTTTCTGATGGAAACCCAGGACTGCAGGCCACGGAGCAACCCGGGGCAAGACCTTCTGTTGAGAAGCAGTGCTGCCTACAGGAGGAGTGGGGCTGGGGCCAGCCAGTGGGTTGGTTAGCACAGGAATAACCCCTGGGGCCACTGCTGCTCCATCAGGGAGACATGCTGCGAAGCACGAATTAATCCCAAGTAGAAAGGATTCCGGTGGCAGCTCCCTTTCCATCCTCCCAGGGATTTCTGCTGGTGTCTGCAAGCTGTAAACAGCTCTTAAGAGCACTTACCAAATAGGAAGCACTTGTACCTCTCCACACAAGTATATATTCCAGACAAGAGGTGCGCAGGGTTCTGGGAGTCTTGCTGCATTTCCGTGCTGCTGGGAAGCACTGGGACAGGTTTCAAGGAGAGAGACTGCATCAGGCTCATTTCCAGCTCTGTTGTTTGCCCTTGCCTAAGGAGGGCTAAAATACAAATAGGGCACCCAGAAATAAGGCATCTGTAGGTTTACACTCCTCCATTCCTAGAAACAGTGCCAATCTTCGCTGCTGCCTTGCACTGAGAGGGTGAAATGCATAACACATGGCAGCAGAGCTATCTGAGACAAAGGGTGTCCTGAGCTGGAAGCCCTCTGACTGCAGTGAGAGTGATGGGTCTTTAGCCCTGTGTCTCTAGCTGGACAGTACGTGACCAACCAGCATGTGACACTGCTGGCTATCAGGCACAGGCTGCACAGGGCCACTGGCACCTTCTCAGCTAGCCCAGGTCCACCCAGAGCAATGAGTCAGCCGTGACTCATATGCAGGACTCCCACTGTTCTTTCATCAAAGCATGGAGATCCGTGACATCCAGGCAATCCAAAAGACACCTTTTGTACATGCACTGCAATTTTTGGGGCTGTCAGCATGTCATCTGTTGGTCACAACATACAGGTGCTGTCCCAGGTTTCAGTGAACACCACTACCTCATCCTTCTCTGAAACAGCCACCATTAGACATTGCTGACACCCAGCATTTGCATGGATTTGATTATGTGGCAAAGTAAACTGGAGCCTTTCTGTTAAGAAGCCAGGGACAGAACATCTCATTTGCCTCTCCTCTCATTCACTTCCTGCCTATGTGCAAACTAAATTTGAGTGATGGTGCTGCAAAAGGCACCCTTGGCAAAGCAGAGCCCAGGAGGAGCACAAAGCAGGGTAAATCACGGGTTTGCCATTTCTCCACCGCAGTGTGCTGTGTCCAGGCTCCTTGGGGTGTGCAAGGCGGCAGGCAGGCCAGGTTCACAGGATCTCTGCCCAGCCACCAGCATTTCTACACTCTCCTGACCCAAAAGCAAAATGGAAGTGATGACTTGCCAAGAAATAATTGCATGAATTTTCATGAGCCTGGTTTTCTTTCCACTCTCGCCTATGTCCACTGTTTGACCCTTGGGGAAAAGGCATAAATGAAGATCCCTCAGACAGTTCTGTCACACTGATGGATCTATTTTGCCATTTGAATGCACAGGGGAATTGATGCTTTCACATTAATAGGGTGAAATATGCTCTGCTCTGTTCCTTGAAGTCTGAGGCTAGAGCAGAGCCTCTGAGCTTTCTCCTTTCAATAGCTACAAAATGCCAAGAGAAAGTGGAACTGACCCTCAATGCAAATTATGTGATACTGGTGAAACAGGAACACTTCAACCAGAGGGGTTGTAGCTCTAAGCAGCACAGAGGCTTGTTAGCTGTGAGGAAAGCATGAATATGAGAAATCAGGTATAGTGCTTAGGGCTCTACTTAGGTCATACACCAGCTCTGCTTTCACTGAACTCTGATTTCATACACACACATCTTTTCTTGCTCTTTTGTTTTCAACTGAGATGAACAACAAATGGTCATAAACCAGCAAGACAGCAAGGGAGAAGGAGAGAGGACATGCACGCTCCTGGTGGTCAAACAGTGTTACCATGAAGGAAGGTGCAAAAGGCACCTCTGCAAACCTGGTAAGAGGGAACTCACATGCTGGGACCTGTTCAGGCTTAGAGTTGCTTGTAGCATCTGTGTCCTTATTAGCCCCACATCTTCCATAAAGAGAGAAACAGCAATGCTAGCAGGTCACAATTGCAGAATGGGAGGGAACACAGCAGGACAAATGACAATCATCCTCATCCAGGGGCCAAACACACAAGTCATCCACACAGCAAGTGCAGCAGAGACACAGATGCAGTGAGTGAGCCACTGGATTTCTCAGTAAAGTAACGTTACAAAGCTGGACTTCAAAGGGTAACTTTTAAGTGGCACCAGACTTTGGGCAGCTGAAACATATACTGTTCAAGAAACATGGATAGTGTGTGCACAGGGCCCAGTGCTCACTGCACAGCTCTCCTTAAGGATGTGCATGTTTTGGGCCCACATCTGAGGCACCTGTTTCTGAAGACATAGCCCCAGGGCTTAATTTTATAGCTACCTTCAGTGATAACCAGTACATCCAAGCAGGCAAAGAATGCAGTTACACACGTGGCCAGCTGCAAGCAGAGCAATAGCTCATGAAATCTTTCATACTTTGCAAACAGAGACCAACCTTATCATCTCTGTTGGTATATAAAAACCAGCCAAGGCAGGGCAAGGTGGACTGAAGTTCCACAGGTTGTGCAGAAATCAGTGCTGTGCAGTGGCACCTTGGCTGCAGCCTTTGGGTACACCAGTGACCTGTGCACAAAAGAGGTCTCAGGAGCCACACAGAGGACTGGATTTTTCCCTGGCACCTGTTGTGGTTTAACCTCAGCTGGGATATGAGCACTACAGAGCTGCTCACTTACTCCCCCGACCAGTGGGATGGGAGGAAGAGAACTGGAAGGGTAAAGTGAGAAAACTTGTGGGTTAGAATAAGAACAGCTTAATAATGGAACCAAAATATAACAATAGTAATTCTAAATTGTAATAAAATGAAAATAGTAACAATAGAAATAAGTCAAGCATTGCTGGGTACCTAAAGACATAAACAAGCCAGTATCTAGAATTTCAGACTATAATTTAGGGTGCTTCTAAAAAGCTCAGTAGGTGCTTAGGTGCCTCATGGGCCTGAATCATCTACAAACCCCAGCCCTCAGCCAGCATTGCTAATACATTCTTGGCCAATATGACATGTCTGAAGAAACAGTTTAATGCATGTTACATTCAGTAAAATGTTACACCATCAGTATAGCTCCTTTGAAGAGATCATTTAAGGACACAGGTAGCAAGGGAAGCAGAAAACATATCTGCTATTGCAGGAAGGGTTATTGCAGAAGAAAAAAATGACCGATTATTGTTACCAGTCCTCTGCTGTGACAGTGAACTGCAGCTGGGGGTGAAAAATCTCTCTTTTCCTGGGTCACATTTGGCAAGATCTCAAATCAGAGAAACTAAACCACAGCCCGTGGTGAGCTTCCTCCTGTTTCCTTGATTTGCTTCACTCACATGACCTTTCATAATCAAAACTTCAACTTCTGCTCAGCAATGCTCCGAAGAGGTGGGCTGGTGGAGCTGCATGCTCTGCTTTCAAGTGTTTCTTGTGACAAAGCTTTAACACTCTGGCAGTGGGGTGAAAATCATGCTTATTCTGGTCTTGGTGTAGTTTAAACTGAATAATAATTTCACAAAGCAGCTATTAGGATAAATTTGTAAATGCAGTGAACAGAGGTGTTTTGAATGAGTAGATTACGGTATGTGTGCTGTCAATAGGGCTTTCCTCTTCCGTTTCCAAAGGGAGCTCTCAAAATAGGCAAAGGTCTGGGCATTTTGGGATTCAGCCTTTGTCTCTACTTGCAGAGGTTGGCACCAGGCTTGCACCAAGCCACATTTGTCAGCAAATGACAAACACCTTTCCTGACAATTGGTGGGACCACGATGGCCCAGAATCACTCCAGCAGGACAAGGCTGAAGGAAGGAAGACCACTGGGATGACAGGACAGGGTTTAGCCTTCCCACTGTGAATTGGAGTCCATTATATGGCTCAGGGGTGACAAGTGGCACATCCCCAAGGGACAGGTTCCACTAGCACGTGCCAACATTGCAAACCATCCACAGGAGGAGATTCAGGGGAGCAGTGAGAGACATGGGCACACCAAAGGCCACATCCCCCTTGCCTGGGGCAGAGAGGACGAATGGTTGGGAGGGTCGGTGGTCGGGAGGGCCAGTCAAATAGGTTGAAACCACACATGCTCTCTCCAGTCTGACTCTTGTTTCCTGGAAGAAGTTTTATTGCCACTGAAATGCTTCATGCTCTGTGAAGCCCTTGCCAGCTGGAATATTCTCTTTGCACCTGTCTTTTTGTTTACACAAATCCCTTCTCTAATAGAGCTAATCACTCCGCTTTGATAAATCTGCCAGGCCCCCGATATGAGCTCCCCCCATGCTAAACAAACAGACCATTGTCTCGGCGGGGCCAGCCAGCCTGTTAATGGTTAAACTGGGAGAGGGCAGGATGGGGGGAAAGAGGCATTGGCCACGGGCAGCCTCTCTCTTTTCTTCCCCCCAAAACCTGCAGGTTTCCCCGTCCGTTGTGGGGGCTTGAAACTCTGCCTGGGTCCCTGATGTCAGCTGGGGACACCAAGCATGGTCTGACTGCGTGGGGATGTGCAATTCACTGGGAAGCATCCAGGGCCAGGATCTAAGGTAGGATGGCCATTCCCAAAAGACAAGTGATGGGGCAGAGAGAGGTACTTTTAGGATGTACTGAGGAGGACATTAGGCAGGGCAGAAAAAAGCTAAGTCAGTCTTAAGCCTGACTGACTTAACAGTGAGGTTTAAGAGTGTCCCAAGTAAGGAATATTGACTATCAAGAGAAGAAAGCTGAGACAGAAAAATGAAAGCTTGGGCATCAAATAGCAAAACCTAGGTAAAAGCAAGGAACAGGAGATATTTGACTTCATCAGTGCTTTCCTCCCGCAGATCCCCTCCAGCTTTGGAGACCTGGTCAATGCCAAAAGCATGGAGTAATGCAGCACCAACAGAACACCACATTGTTCCCAGTGCTCTGCTGCACCCACATAACCCTCATTTGAAGTGGGTGATGCTGCAACAAACACAAGTTCACTGCAGATTTCTCTCCCTTGAGAAAGCACTACATGAACTGCTTCCCATCACAGAGCCTTGGCTGGTCATTTTCCAGCTTGTGTTGCTGAACTGAAGAGTCACCTCTGGTGACACTTCGATCCAGACTCTTCTGCATGCAGAAGGTGAGCAAGTGCAGAAGTTTTGACATGCTGTTTCATGGTAATTGAGCAATGCCTGCAAAATTTGGTCGTGCCATCTAGCTCCAAGGCAGAGCAGCAAACAAACATTAGCCATCAGCCCTTGGATGATATTAGCTGCATCTGTAGGAAGATCTTTGAATGCAACAGCCAGGAAAGCTCTTTAGCAAGTTGTAATCAGCCTTGTGGTGTTCAGATGAAACCAGTATACCCTTTACACCAGCTAACAAATCCATCAGCACCATCGGATGATTTCTGGATTGCCTTGCTTGGGCCTGCTGTGTGCCTCAGGCAAGCATTATTTGTTTAGGCAGGGAGACAGGAGATGCCCCCGAGGCAGCTCTGGCAGCCTCAGTTACACTCCAAGCACCAAACAAGGATTCAGCCTTGTGTCCCATCTGCGTTTGTTTGCATCGTGTCCAGCCCACCCACATCCCCACCACCATCGAATAACCCTGTGTGCCTTGATGTCCTTCATGGCTCTAAGGGAAGAGCAGCTCCCAGGTTATTGTTGTTTGGAGATGCCGTGCATAATGGGTACCCTTCGGATCTCAACCTAAAATACGTGCACTCCTGTGTCAATGCTTTAGGTCCTTGGAGCTGTGCTCATGAGAGGCAGAGAGCTCTTCAGCCGAGGCTGGCACAGGCTGCAGGCTGGAAAGGGGTAGAGGGAAATGGCACCAGAGCTGCCACAGCACGATTCTCCCCTGAGCCCCTTCAAACACTGATGCTGCTTTGCGGGGAGCTGCCACACGCTTGAGACCGGAGATTAACTCCCTGCTGGGAGGGGTGAGGTGGCTTACCGTGAGATTGCCAAACTGTATGATTAGGGACTTGTTCGTGCACGGTGTAATCCTTCTCCAATGCTTGTGTGGGTGCAGGAGCCTTCCAGCTCCTTTATACCCACCCCCAGAACAGGACAAAACTTGTGCCTGAGGAACTCGGCGATGCAGGGGAGCTGCGAGGTCAGGAGTCTGGCAGCGCCCGGCAAGGGATTACACACGGTACAGGGAGAGAAAACAATAGCAGGAACCAAGGGTGATATAAGACACTAAGAGGTTTAAACCACCAATACCTTTAGCAAGCATTCGGATCCTCAGGCATCACTCAGGAATGGAGCGGTAGATGAAGGCAGAGCAGATGCGGGGTTTGGGTGCAAGAGCTGGCTTTACTGCAGCACCCACCGCTGCCAGGCATCACCCGCCACCAGGCACCCACAGCCTCCCCAGCCACTCGGGCACGGCCACACAACAGCACCGCACGGCGAGAGGAGGGGGTTTTTCCCTTCTTCCCCAAAAAATGAATGTCAATGCGGAGAGGCAGGTGCTCCTGGCGGCCTGCCCTCCGTTCTGTTTACAGAACACTCCTTGAAGATTATTTGTGTTGAAATCTTTCAGCTTTTCTCTGTCTCCGTCTTTTTTCCCCCCCTCCCCCCACCTTGTTAGCATTCTTCCAGCCAGTTTTCGTGCCCCGCGGGCCCTGGGCGAGCAGCCCGGCTGCGCCCGAGGAGCGGCGGAAGCCCCGGCCGGGCCGCCCCTCGCCCTGCCCCGGCCCGGGGGGAGCGGAGCGGGGCTCCCCCGGCCGCGTCCTCCCGCTTCTTTGTGCCCGCGGGGAGCCCAGCGAAGGGGGCCATTGTCCAAGGGCGGCTGCTGACCCCCCATTTCCATCTGAAAAGCCGCTTTCAAGGGAAAGGGGCAGCTCCCGTCCCCTCGCCTCGCCGCGAGCCCCCTCCTTCCACCTTTCCCCTCTCCCTCGCGGTGCGCTCAGGCTGCCTGTCCCTCCTCGCCCCTCCTGTCCTTCCTCCTCTCCTCTTCTTCCTGCTCCCCCTCACTCTGTGCCCAGCATCCTCATCGTCTCCCCCTTCTCCTCCGGCTCGGGGAGCACCCGTGCAGGTTGTCCTGGGTGAATGGGAGGGAAAAGAGTTGGGAACAATTGCGGCAGCTCCAGCCAAAATCCTCGGTGGGATGCAAGATGCTCGTCTCTCCTTGGAGCATGAAAAAAATCCCAGCTGTGGCTCTGCAGAGCCTTTTGTTACCCATCTCAGCCATAGAAATCCTTCAGCCATGTTTATAAAGAGATAGCACGGGGTCAATGGAACATGCACGGCCTCTTTTCTTCCAGCCCTCTTGAAAGCATGCCCTTTTAATGGTAAAATGCATGGAAAATTAGATAGCTGGCTGTATCACCTTCCTGAGGGATAGGTACAGCAAACCCAGGGATTTACAAACAAAGAATTACACAAGTTCCTGCATTAAATGTCTTTATTGCCTTTCAAATCCACTCACCTGGCTGCACATTTGTACTCATCATCCCCACAAGGGTTCAGGCAGATGGAAGTGAGGCTTCAGGAGTACCCTACACTCCTATCCACCCCTGGCTGGTCCTCACTCTAAATCCCACTAAATCCCACTCAGGAACCATTCAGGGAGCACAGAGCGACCGTCATGGACCTGGGGCATTTTGGAGTGAGTCACCCTGGTGAGACAGACAGACTATAGGGAGCTTTATGGTCCTCTTACCATTTCAAAACAGAAAGTGGCTGAAACAGGTTTGAGGCAGCGTTTGAAGGCTGCAAAAGATTGAGACAAAAGACAACAGTGTACTCATTTTATTTTTTTTTTTAATGAAAACTGACCCTGAAATCTTGTCATAAAAATTCTCATTGATTTCATCCCCACCAAAATTTTGCTCCACGTGCTGGGGATGGCTCTGCTCAGCAGCAAGCAGCCTGTAATCCTCTCTGCAGGGCTGAGGAGGGCTTCCAGCAGCTCCACACCTGAAGGAGTCCATCACTAAATGCTGAGTGAGCATCCCTAACTTTCACTCAGAGGAAGAAGGTGACCTTGAATGGCATCTGCATCCACTCAGCACCTCCTCTGGGCTCCCAAGCAGCAGTGGTCAGGCTGAACTCTTGTTCTACCCAGTCACTGAGTTTTGGTAAACAATGATGAATGCTCTGGTTAAACTGTTGCAGCAGTATAGCTCGGCCGAATATTTCTCTGCCTGTAAAATTAGCAAACAACCAACCGTTTAAGTTGATTGGTGACAGGAAAAAAATGGCATATTGCAGAATAAACTCCTGAGGCATTAAGAAACCACGTGGAGAAACTGTCCAGCACAAAATGAGACATGCAAGCTTTTATGCTCTGCAGTGTACAGCCAACACGTGAGTGGGACAGCTGAGTGTAGTGGCAGCAGAGAAGAGATTTAACACAGACTGGTGTAATATTTCCTGCTGGTTCTTTAGTGAGAGGGATGTTTAAATCTTCATCTTGAAATGACAGGCCGGATGACTTTCTGTCACGTCGTTATCGTCATGTTGTTTTCTCTGCTGCTGCTGCTGCTGGTCCTCACACAGCAGTCAGCATTTCTGCCGACAAAAATAAGTTTAACTGTGTCGATTTTGATAGTTCTTTGTCCCATTCATCCTACTGAACTGGGATCAACATCTCTGGCAGATTTGTCATGGCAGAGATATTCCAAGCAGCCAGGCAGTGAGGGCAAATGCCCCATGGGTCCTGGGCAGCTGCCCAGCAGCTAATGCAGCCAGTAAAGAGCTGCCCAGGAAACTGTAAAGGGCTCCTCTGCTTGGCTGAGGCTCTCAGCTGGGCTTGCAGG
This sequence comes from Ploceus nigricollis, assembly GCA_013399945.1. Lineage (NCBI taxonomy): Eukaryota > Metazoa > Chordata > Aves > Passeriformes > Ploceidae > Ploceus > Ploceus nigricollis. The sequence goes on along the minus strand of VXBC01012580.1, from coordinate 946,591 downwards.
CAGTGAGGGAGCTCCAAAGCCACCATCAGGTTCCTGGAGCTGCAGTTCTTCCCTGCCAACACCAACAGCACCTGAATGTGCAATTTCACAGATCAGATTATTTTCTTTATTTTTAGCTTTAAGTTTTATTTCCTACCCACCCTGGAGCACTGCAGGCTGTGCCTTTATGGGGGATTGCTGCACAGCTCAGATGCTCCAAGTCACCCCCTCTGGAGAGCCCGGTGTCCCTGAAGGCCCCTGTGGCAGGGCCAAGTCCCCAGCAGCAGCGTGCTGCTTGTCAGGTCGTGTTGCTCACACAAAGCACCCAGAGCTTGTCCCCACTGCCACCACATTTCCCCTGGCAAGAAGAGCATCTCTCTAACACACTATGCACAAGCACAGCATCCATCCCTGTGCCAGAGCCCGTGTTTTCCCCCACACACACAGAGGAAAATGAGACCTGGCCTCCTCCATACCCTATGTGACACTGCAACAGTGGCGGGGACCCTGCCCACAACATGAGATCTGCCATCCTGCATCTTTTTCAGGCATCCCCATGCCAGTGTCAGGATGGGGCAAGAGAAGTGCCCATTACAATGCTCTCCAGGACGAGGCAAGCAACTGAAGTGTTCCAAAAGCGGCTTCCTTTTGAAACCAGAATAAAAGCCAGCGAGCAGTTTCAGCTAATCCTTTCCTCATTGTGTATGTTGCTTGTGTACACGGCTGGTTGGCTCTCCACGTGTGCACAGGGCAATGTTAAACCCAACCAAAAAAAGAAGAAAGCAGCTCAGAAAGCCAATCCCCCAAGGAGCACTGGAAATCGGTGAATGGGTTTTAGCTGTGCATTTTGTTACCCAAGAAAGGCGGCTTTGCAAAAGGACTTTCTAACTCATTGTCTGGGCCCAAGACTTCCTCGTAAAAGGCTGTTGGGCTTGTTGCAACATATTCCAGGTGTGTAAGTGATGCCCTACCTTGTGCCTTTCACAGTGCAGAGCCTGGGGCCTTGAAGTGAGCAGGGAGGAGAAGGGAGGGAGAGGTGTGTGTGTTCAAATTAAATGAAGCAGAAAGAGAAAGCTGGAACCCACAGTGCCTGGGGCACCACTAATTGAACAGGTTGAACCTGATAGAAGTGCAAAGGAGGCATCAGGAGTGATCCTCGAGCTCCTTGCTGGTGATATAGAGCCAGAGCCAGCCATGGTTCATGAAGCCATGCTTGAAAAGCTCGGGTGGTGGGAGAGGGGGGACAAAGTGATGAGGCAGCTTATTTGGGGCTGGAGAAGGGAGACTTCAAAAGAAAAAACTAATTCTTCATAAGCATGACAAAGGGAGGCAAATGAAAGCAAGGACAGGCATACTCTTACTCTTACTCTTACTCTTACTCTTACTCTTACTCTTACTCTTACTCCTCTCGCTCCTGGGGTCCCCAGCTGCAGATCTCAGTGGGTGCCCCTCTCTGGGATCAGCTCTGTCTCACAGGGGCACATGGAGATGCAGAGATGTGCAGTGAATGAGCACAGAGCTATGCCCAGGGAACCTGGGGGCTCCTGCCTGGCCTCCTCCTCCAGAGATCCCAGATACCATTACATGCAGTATCCATTCCATCCTCAGCAGTGCCCCAGTTGCAGGGATGTTGTCCAAAAGCCAGAGCACAGGCACAGCTGTATTCTGTTCTCCTTCCTCATCTCAGAAGAAACAAAAAGCATCCTACTCTGCAAGGGACCCATATCACCACTTTCTCGCCTGCAGGTGCTCCTTGGTGCTCTGTCCTCTGTGGGAGCCAGTGGTGATGGGGCACTGCAAAGGACCATGCTCACACTGCTGGGATGCCCTCACATCCATTCTCACTTTCTGCTCCTGTCTTGGCCCTGTTTGGAAAGAGAAAAGAATCCCTTGGCTCCCAGACTGTGCAGTGATTTCAGGAGCTAGAAGATCATGCCTCTTTGATTTTTTTCTTTTTCTTTCTTTTTTCCTTTATTTTTTTACCTTCCACTTCCTGTCTGCGGCCCCTGCATCACAGAGCAATGAAAAACAGCCTGAAGGGAGAAAACATGGCACTGTGGAGATCTTTGTTACTGACTGCAACAAAAACAGGTAATGTGGCAACCCAGTGTCCTTTCTGGACCTGGTTCCCAGCCACCCTGTGAGCTCTGCAGGTCTCCCCCCACCCTGAGTCCCCAGTGGTGGCCACATGGCAGAAGTGGTCCAGCGTGGTCCTCAGGACACACCTCTGATCCCTGCTGCTTAAAACAGCACAGTTCAGCTGCAACTCAAGGAGAAAAGGACAGTTTTGTTGGGATGAAAAGCTAGCTTGAGGTCCTGCTGTTTTTGTGGGTAAGCTTTCAGAGCCTGGCCTCTGTCCACCTGGATGTTTGCTCTCTGGACAGTAGTGACTCCAGGCTGCTAATTCAGACCTGTAGGCATTACTGCAATATAAACTGCAAATAGTCATAATAATAATTAATAAGCATGCCGAAACAAAAACATTCTCTGTTTAATTAACATCAGTCTTCAGCAGCTTTATCTTGAGGTGAGTGGCTACTTTGTTGGCACTCTGCCTTCACACCATGCCTTACCCTCTGTGGCTGGGGCAGGCAAGTTTTCACTGTGGAAATGGGAAAGTTTCTTTTTTGCTCAAGCTCCTACCAAATGACTCTGAACCAGCATCTTGCAGACTGCCTCTCACCGGGAAGTAAGGCTACAGCCAAAGAAACAGCAGCCAGAGAAGCCCAGTAGCTGTTTTTACCTTCCTGTGGATAGTCTTAGTACATCCAGGGACAAACATTACAGCCAAAGGAAAACAAGAAGTGGAAAGGTTTTGAGTGGTCAGGCTCAGAAGATAATTCATGGTTTGAAGTAAGGAGCTGGTAGCACCCTGGGACAAGGGACAATATGGCCTGAATGAGCACAACACTATAGCTTCAGGAGCAGGGGTTACCTGGAGGCTACAGAGCCTCCTCAGCATAAACCAGCCATTGGCTGCCAACAAACAGAAAACCTCAGGTACAGCTGGGGAGCCCCAGGCAATAGGTGCTGAGTGCCCACCTGTGTCCCCTGGGTGACAGCCAGGTTTCAGATGGGTGCTGAGCAGCGCTTGGGTAGTCTCTGGAGCAGGAGCTCTGTGACTCAGCCACCTCATGCACGTGTATCCCCAGCCAGGGACATGGCAGTGGCCACACCGAAAGCCAAGCTGAGGCAGCTGGAAGCCGGCAGTGAGCTCCAGCCTTGCTCATGGCTCCCTCCCACCCCCCTTATCGTGGGGGCTGAAGGCTCAGCCCTTGACCCCTCCCAGGCAGATGGGGAGGAAAGGCATCCCCACGGGCTCCCATGGCCCTGGTGGGAGCAGGGTGGGCGTTCGCCTGTCCCATGCTCCATTCTCTGGTGCTTTGAAGAAGCGCATCTGTAATCTTTATGAGGCCTTGGAGATAGGAGCATTCCATGTACATGTTAAACCACACTGGCCATCTGCTGCCCTCTCTCTCTGCTTTACCCCAAAGGATTTTGGGGAAGTGTGGACAGGAGAGGCCATCAGAGCTCATCAGTGCCAGGATCCAGATGAGTGTGTAACTTCAGGGCTCTTGTGGCTGCTGGTTCTGAAATGTGTGTTAAGCACACAGAGCACACATCATGGAGGGCAAAACAGGGAGTGAAAGGGAAAACTGAGGGCTCTTGACATCTGAGTTGCCTGGCCTAACTGGGCTCTTGGTGCAAGCTGGACACTGGTGGCTGTAGAGTCATATTCCAGCAGAACTCAACCTGGGCAGCGCGAACAGTTTGGGCTTGCCAAAACGGGGCCAGGACAGGGGTGCTCTGGCAGCCTGGTGTGGGCAGGCTGCACTGTGGGCCAGCCATGCCCTCTCCCTCCCTTGAGATGCAGAAGATAGGGCTGCTGCCGCCTATGTACACCAGGGATGAAGAACTACATGCAGGCTCTTGCAGGATCAAGCTTCCTGATGGGGATCTGCTGTCCTCCTGGCTTTTTAATGAGCACTCCTTGTAATCAGCCCTGTAAAACTCAGGGTGGGGAGCTGTTACTGATTAACGTCCGTTGTCTCTAGGGAAAGTGGAGGATCTGCTGGCAAAATCAGCGTCAAAGGAGCTGCAGCACAGCATAGTATGGCAGAGGTACACACCCCTGCACGTGTGTGTACCCACACACGTCCTCTGGATGTCTGGTGTCATCACCAACCTGCCCCTGCCACCACGTCCTTTGGTCTCTGTGGGTTCTCAAAGTTCTTTGCAGCCGCCTGCAAAGTGAGAATGATAGCAGAGGTGCAAAAGTCCTTTCTGGTGATTAATACATCATGTGTACAAAGAAGGTCTGTGGTAAATGGAGGCTGGAGCCGGGATTAATTGCATACCTTGAAGTGGAGAGATTTATGTAAGGAAACAGACTTGGCAGGCTGCCCTGATCTGGGCTGGGTTTACCTGCCTGTGCCTCCCCACACCTGTTGTGCTGCAGCAGCAAAACATTATTTAATAACATTTGAAGGGAGATCTTAATAGTCATGTGCCCTCCCTGCCTTGCCCCACCTCCTTGAGTGCTGTGGCGAAGCTCGGCCTTGCTTTGTCAGGCTCCTGGGCAGCCAGTCTGTCCACTCCCCAGCAGAGCTCTCCTGCAAGGGGCAGCCCTGTGGCACCCTTCAAGCACCCACAATCTGGGATGAGGACAGATGGGATGGCTGCAGAAGAAGATGAAACAGGCTAATGCTGGAGGCCAGCCCCTGAACTGATGGCAACCCGAGTAGCTCCCTGCCAAATGCATGAGCAAAGCAAGGTTTCTTCCTCCTGAGCTTGAAATTGCTGGCTGGACACACAAACATTTGCATGCATGCAAGACTGCATGTATATGTGTGGGTATATAAATGTATGAACAACAGAGTTCAAAATGTTCATAATGACCATTCAAACGAGAGACAAATAATGGGTAAAACCCTGTTCAGAAATGCTTGAGTATGAAGCTGTTTCTTTAAAGGGATTTGACTATTAATTGAAGTTCGTTTGTTAATTTGCATCCTTATCTGCAAAGGGACAAGACTAAAAAGGGCCCCATGGGCCTCTAAATGGGAGCATGTGAAGCTTTATTTCTTACCAACAAAGCCTCTTGGTGATTATAAGCAAATGAGGGGGCACTAAGGACTTTTGGAGGAGGGAAAGCAGAAAGGTGTCCCACCCGTTGGAGAATGACATCACCCACCAGAGCTTTCCTCCTGGAATTACAAACCCTAAACTGATCTCTAGTTGTCTCTACTTAAGGTGCTGGTTGTTTCACCTCCTCCCCTGCTGTCACAACAGGTGTGTGATCCATGGGGTGATCACACCAAGCCTACAGCATTGCCTGCCTGAGGAATGCCAGCCCCAGCAACGAGCCACCACCATGAGCAAACCCTGTCACCCAGAGGCCTAAACTTTGCCCTTGAACACCTCCAAATCAAAACCACTCAGCATCACCTCACACCGTGGCAGGGTGTTAAGTGCAGGTGTAGTTCAGATGGTGTCATTGGTTTTTCCTCCTCAGCCTGCTGCAATGTGCCAAACCACAGCACGAGGTGCACCCTGCTGTTTTGGGGAGAGCCACACTGGTGTTTGCAAGGATGTCAGTCTGCTCCAGCCAAGCAATCCCAAATATAAGCACTTGGCACAAGCAGAAATGGGAACACCTTCCCTTTCCACTCTCCTCCAGTGGCAGGGATGAATAATCTGAATCCCAGTTGAAGCCATGAAAAGGCATTATAAGTAACTAAGAAATCATTGCCATCACTTCTTGAAAGCAAGGACTCTATTCCGTCCTGTGTCGGTAAAGCACTAGCAAAGCCAGGGTTTGCTACACAGACAGGAGACAAAACAGGGAGGTCAAGTGAAACTCTGTCCCCTGTGAGCAGCTACCCCGTGGTTTTACACTTTCTCTTCTCCCACAAGGCAGGTGAAACAACTCTTTCTGGCACCACTGTTGTCACTAATGCTGACTCTCCCAGTCCTGATTCCCCTCTGCATTATTGAAGGAAAACACTGGGGTTTGGGTTTCTTTTTACCCCTGCGAGCAAAGTTCAAAGGAGCGATTGAGAACTCTCCATTTCAATATGAAAAGAGCAGGGGACCTGTTTTCCAGGGCCCACCCCCCGGTACAAACTCATCCCGCCTCATTTCACCCGATAATCTCAGTGGGGGGCTCTGGAGGGGGATGGCCGGGGACAGGGGGACAAGGTTCTCCAAGGTTAATCGCAAACTGCTGCCGCATTCATCGCAGCCGTGCCTGATTGATGGGCACCATTAATCACTGCCCAGAGAGGCTGGAGGTAAGGCACAAGCGGGGGGGAGGAGGGAGGGGGGTGGCGGAGCTGTGGGGACAGGGAAACGGTGCCAGGACAGGAGCAGTGACGCCAGATCAACACGGGTTGGGAGACGTAGAATGGCTACATCTGTTCACCTACAGAAAATGCACATGGTGGGGCTTCTTTCAAGGAACAGAAGTGTATCTGCCCCCTCACTTGCCATGTCACATATACATGCCCTCCTGCAAAGCAAAGGGCAAGAGCAGAGGCAGGGAGGAGAAGATCTTTCCAGCCTTTTAAAAGTGCCCCTGGCTTTCAGTGGGGAATAGGGACTGGGGATTCTGGCAAGCAGGAAGGCTCAGGGCAAGGTAGGGGTGGGCTTCTCTTGCAGCCATAAGGCAATTAATAGATTTTCCATCTTCTTTATGGACTGAAATGCCTCTGAGGTTTTTACAGAAACAATGATGGCAGTAAAAGCCACCCAAGTGATGGGCGAGGAGGAGCTTGTGTGGGCGAGTGACTCCATTTAGAGACAAGATACTGGCATATGCATTTTCTGTCGTTCCTGACAATTTAATATACTCTTTCTTTCATACTGACCCAAGCTGTTGCTCACATTTCTAGGCAGGCTGAGGGTCTGCCTGTAGTAATGAAATGTGCAGCAGTGTTACCTACCTGGCTGCAAATGACAGCAGGGCTTGACACACTACAATGGGACCTGTTGCATTACAGAAGCTTCTTGTGTTTTGCACTGCAGACGTACGAGCCTGGCTTGGGCAGCTGTGCCAGGAGGCTTGGGATAATTTATTTGTCCTACTGCAATTGCTTCTGACATGGAACAACTATGGAACAACTCAGATTAGTAAATAATGTGACATTTCTCTATTGTCTTCTTCATCCCACCTTCTGCTGCCTCTTGCTTTGGACACAGAAGTCAGTGCCTTGAGAACATGTACACACACCAGTCCTTCTCCTAAACCTCTTGTCCAAAGCAACAAGAAGGAAAGTGTGGTTCCTAATAGGAATATCCTGCAAGCATACTTTTTTAATTGTTCCCCTTTAAACAGCTGGTGTGACATTTTCAGTTTTGCTCTTGCAATGTCGAAGGCAGTGTAACATTTGAAATTCGTATGACTGCTACTACACGATAAATATATCACCCAGATTTCGTGGGATGCACTTAGTGCCGTTTCAAGATGAAGGGTTGATGCCCAGTGCACGAGGCTGTGGGCTTTTTTCAGTCTGTCCCATGCTGATCAAGTGTGGTGACCACCAGCAGGGAGCTGGGCTCTATTTCTGATACTGTCTCAGAGGGTACAGATGCAATACAAAGGCCACTGGAACCAACAGCAACCTGGATTTCAGTGAACTTTGGGGTGAATAGGTGTTTTTTCAGAGATGACTTCTGGGATGGGGAAAGTGCTTCAGCCTCCATGAGCACCCAGGTATATAGGGCAAGAGGCAACTCCTCTACCCGTGACCACCTAAAGCTGGCTACCACTGACGCATCTCCTCACCACAGACCCACCTATGGATGCTGGGAGGGCCAGGCATCACCCAGGGGCAGCTGATCCCATGTCAAACAGTCATCCTCGGGCAAGCAGAATGAATTGCTCCCAGAAAATGCCTCTGTGTTCGTGGGCTGCTAAAGTACATGAGCAGTCAAATGACTAACTTAAAGTAGACACCGCACTCCTAGATGGCTGAAGGGAGGTATTTGGGCTGGATTTTTATCCTCTCCCATTATACCCAAGAGCGCCTCTTTCACCAGAGGCTGTTGACTTTCAAACAGAGTTTCTGCAATATCCAATGACAAATAAGAATAATCAGAAAATGTGGTTTTATTTGATTGTACATTATTCTTTCCATAACCAAAGCTGTCAGGCTTGTGGACAGGGTCATTTTTTTTAAGTATGGCCACCTCTGATCCTCCAGCAGGGCTCTGTAAATCTGGGATTATGCTGAATTAATTTACTCTCTGACAGCTATCTCCTCCCAGCAGCACATCTTCCTTTCTCTGCTTCTGGCCATGACTGCATTTAGTTCTTTCACAAAGAGCATCTCTCAGCATAAGAGTTTCCCCTCAGAGAGTTAATCATCAATAGCTACATTACTTTAAACATTTATTTTAATCTGAATTACATTCCTTGTGTTGACCAGCATTATAAGAGATGTAAATCCCAGTTTAAGTTAGAGCCACCATTTCTCAGTTGCAGTGATTCTGGGCGCTTCCAGCAGGGTCCACAGCTCTTGGAGACCTATGGAAAAATTCAGCTTCATCAGGAACCTGCGCTTAGATAGCTGGGTGAATACACATCCTTTGCCATCTCCACCCAACTTTTCCTTCGGGATCTTACCAGTGCCTAATGAAACCTGCCTGTTGATCTGCATAAACAGGGATGAGGGTGTGCCGGGCATCTCAGAGCGGGCGGCTTCTTTGTGTGAAGGGAGGCATGGTCCTTGGGTCTGGAAACGTCTCTAAGTTGTTTTGCCATCCTTGGTGCATGTTCCAACGGCAACATTATTGTAAAACAGCTTGGTGTTTACTTTGTGTACAGAAAAGATAAAATCAGCATTTATATGCAAACATGAACCAACAAGGAATTTCAAAATCCTGCCATTTCGCTCTTCTGAGAAGAAGAGCCAGAGTTATTGTGTAACCAGAAACATCTGAAAGCTGGGGATTTTCTGGGTCTAAATTCAATTTAGTTTATAAGGGACTAATTTAGGATCTGACTGTATCACCTTGGGCAGCCAAAATAGGATCTCAAACACATGGAGACTAGGGCTTTGGGGTGGAGAGTTCTCCGTTTGGGACAACGTGGGGCACTGTGTGGATCTGAGCTTTCCCTTTACGAATAAAGCTGGTGAGGTAACACAAGCCAGATGCTCAGCCAGGGAGAGCCACCTGAGCCCACTCTGATATCCCTGTCTGCCCCAGGGAACAGGGGGTGTTCACATGTCCATCCTAGACCTGCCTTTGCAGTGTGCACAGCTGGAACAGAACTCGGTACAGGCAGATCTGCTTGAATGTCAAGGCCTGAAAGCATCAGACATGCAGAATAAAGGCTTTCACTGGGATTTCATAGCTGGAGCACTGTACCGAGCCACAGTGCATTTATGATTGTTTGGGAACATGTGCCAGGCTGGGGGCACTGGAAAATATGGCAGACAGCAGAGATGAAGCCCCATGCAGGACCAGACACCTGGCAGGTGACTGAGCTCTGCCAAAGCAAGCAGGGACTAATAAAGATGAATAAACCAGTAGGAACTGAAGGGGAACCTACAGGGGGGAGAAAAGCCAGCAGAGAAGTGATCAGCCCCCAGGCACAACAGGATGGGCTGTGAGTAGGCTCATGCTGCACAGAGCCTAGCAAATGTTTTTTTCCTCCTCTATGAACATCCTCGGTGCAGGCTGTGGCTGGACATTTGCTTTTCAAAGGCCCATGTGTCCACATGCAAGTGCCCTTGGCTACCCCAACTCAAGCCTGGCTCTGCCCCTCCTATGGGGCTGGCTGTCACGGGCATTTAAATGAAGTGGAAGTAGGGATGCACTCTCTTTTGGGGTGAAATCTGCATCTCCACCTCACTGTGGGATGTCGGGCAGGCTGAGCGTCCCTGGTGCACAAGCCAGTTCCTAATGACTCTCTCATGCTCATTCCCCGGGTGTTACCCCTGCCTCGCTGGGGCTCGTGGGGCTGCAAATGGAAGCACCTGCCCCAGGGCCAGCTCCCTCCGTTCCAGCTTCTACCCATCCCTCGCCTCAGGGTTTATTTACCCGGGGGCGCAGGGATAAATGAGGATAAGAAGGTATAAAAGGTCATCTGGGTGGTGGCCACAAAGGGGGACATTGTGCCTCCAGGGAGGGGGTGGAAACGCCCGAGGAGTCGGAGACACGGGGGGCACTTTGATGCAGTCTGGATGAAAGCGGGGAGGAGGGAAGGGAAGAGAGGAGGGGGAGCAAAACAGGGGGAGGGGACGACACCAAAACCCAAACGGCAACAAAACCTCTCCCAGCTGGGACACAAGTCAGGATAGTCCCTTTATTTAGATGGATAGAGCCAAGCACAATGTGGGGCAGCCGGGGGCCATCCTGCCCCTGTCCCTCAGCAGCCCTTTCAAGCCTTTCCTGCCTGCTCCTCCCCTCCCTCCTCAGCCTCTCACTTTCTTCCATATTTTCCATTTTCTTTTTTTTTCCTTTGCTCCCTGTGCTCCACTTCCTACTTCCCACTTTCTCCCACGGTGAGAGAAAGGAGGGGCAACCAAAGGCACTGGAGAAAAATGGGCTTGGAGAGGACCCTGTGGGAAAACCCCTCCCTATACATAAGTTGTGATGTCTGTGTCTCGGCAGAGTCTTCTGGTCCCCAAGCTGTCTGCTGCAAATCCTACAGCACGGCTGAATCTTGGGCAAAGAGCACTCAGGGCTGTTAATGCCACACAAATCCTGCCCTCTGAGATGTTTTAGGAGCATATTTTGAACACCAAGGCTATCCCCATGGCTGGAGGGATTTGGGGACAAGCTGTCACACACATCTGTACCTCTGATTTTTCCAACCTGCTGTTTTTCAGCTGGCCACCTGACTTTTTCTCATGTTATCACTTTGTTAAGGAAGAAGCAGAGCCCAGAATTTTTGTGGTAGCTCAAATGTCATCACTGCACTTTGATGTATCTATAATTCAGAGGTACCTCTAAGTAAAATTTTAAATTAAGCTTGAACTCTAAGTTTCACCTAGAGTGAAATCTTTTCTTCAGCAAATGGTCTGCCATACATTTTGACCATGAAGAAATTTGTCAATCTCAATAAAAGGTTCAACATTTTGGAATGAGAAATCATTGCATTCAACAACTCCCAGAACAGCCCATTTTCTAATGCCAACACTTCACTTCTAAAACTCTTCTTATTCACTGCATCTGCTTTTTCACAAAGAATGGTCCCAAATCCTGTCCATCCAAACACAGCAGAAGAAAACATCTTGTAGGCAGCCTGTGTGGCCTCTTGTCCCAGTCTGTGTCCCACTTCCTCTGTGCCCTCTCCAGCTTTCTGCTCCTTCCATGACTTCTGCAATGTGCACACTAAATGCAGCCTGTGTCCTACACCCCAGATTCCACCAAGGAACATGACACTGCCCTTGCTTTCTCTAGCAGGTTTTACTGCACAGAGTAGCTTGGTTATGATTTCTGCTAGGCCTGAAAGAGTGCCCAGAGGTCCCTTTAACAAGTTGTGTGTTTGTCTTTAACAGCGAGACTTGCCTGCCGGCAACCATTAGCGCTCTTCAGCATCATAAACAATCAAATTCAGCTTACACCACGTCTGAACTTGGCTTAGGCACTAGTTTTTCTGCCAGTACATCACTGTTTTCAACTCCAGTCAGCACTGTTTTGAAGTTATTACTGTCTGGTGGCTGGGGTTTTTTTGGTGGTGTATGCATCCTAAATGAGCTTTGTGGTCTCCCCACTTCAAAAGCTTCTCTGCTCTCACCTCCCCTTACTGGCTGTCCTCTAGCAAGACCAAAGACCAAAGGGTATAAACTATCTCAGCAGCACTCTGGGTCCGTGCAGGGATGCAGCCTGTGGGACACTCCTGGGGACTGCTGGAGAGAGGGTTGGGGGAATCGGGCAAGGAGATGGTGCAGAGCTGTGCTGGTTCACCCAGACCCGGTCCCCATCCTTGCCTCCATTCAAATCAGGCCCAAACACAGCGTGTGCTGCAAACTTCAAGCTGCTTGAAGCACATCTCACCCTCTCCATTGCCCCGTTTCCTCTGGTGTCTCCTGGGTGAGGAGGAGAAGACACAGAAGCACCCTCGGCACTGAATCATGTGCAGGTGTTTCACTGAGGGGACCAGTTGCTTCCACTGACACCAGCTGGCTTTCCTTTGATAAAAACAAGCCCGTGGTGAAAGCAGGCTGGTGCCAGGAAAATGGGAGTCAGCAGCCTGTGCAGAGGGCTTTGCAGGTACTCTGCTGGTAAAGGGATGATGGTATTTACCAATACTTCTAGGCTGGGGTTTTATTTACCCAGTGGGTTTCACCTGCTTTTTCTGTGGATGGTTCTGCTAAAGTGACTGTGGCTCCTTTGTGGAGCCTTGAAGGAATTGTACGTGGGAAACAGAGTGAAAGGGAAAATGTGTTATAGTATTGCAACACTTCCTACTAGTATTTAACATCCTGACAAAATTCATCTTTTCTACAAAAAAAAAAATCTTGAAGTGCTTCATTCAAGGGAAAGATATTTGCTGTGTTATAAAAGTGTCAACATTTCACTTACAAATTGGTCATTCTTTTGGCAGTGACTTTAACAGAAAATTCCCCTTGGGGCTATCATGCCTCTTTGTTGGTTTCTCTTCCCTTAAAAAAAAAAAAGGCAAAACCAAACAACTTAAAAAGCAAGCACAATTTTCTGGGTCTGGTGACTGGATAACTGTTGTACTGCAGGCTGTGAGTGCTGGGGCTGAGGCCAGGAGATGAAAGGAGAGAAATGAGGCTTCTCCAGCAGCAAAGTGATGCTCACAGGTCAAAGCCTGAAGCACTGCCCTGGTCCCTGCAGCCTTACCACAAGTTTCTCCTTTTCTGATGTTTATGCTTCTGCTGTTATTAACATCTACCCATAAACAAAAGCATTTATGGAAGGGGAGGGAAGGGTGTCACAGACCAAAACTTGAAATCATTTCTCTGTGCTTCTTGCTCTGATTTAATGATTTAATGTGCTATGCTCTCCACTGCTGACCACTTTCTTACACTTGCTTCTCCTTTCCATTTCTATGTTTCTCTACATGACTCTTTATTTCTCCTCTTGTACAACAACGCTGATGGCTTTGGCAGATAACAAATGTGTGTCTAGTCTTGGGTTTTTCCTGCTCACCATGTGTGGATGCTGGTTTTGGAGCCTACCATCTGGCTGAGTTTTCTCTGAGTATCTCTCTCCTGCCTCCCCTGTAGCACAGCTGTGATAGGACTTGTGGGCATCACTTCATTTACTCTTTTGCCACTTTGTTATGCCTGAGGACAAAAGAGAGGTGACAGCAGGAGTAAGGGGGCAGGCAGTGACCTGCAGAAAATGAGAATTTAGTCATCCTGATCTGAACAATGATCTTTGTCTCATTGTAGGCTCTCAAGAACAGGAGAGACTCTCAATTTAATTTACAGCAGAAATTTCAGTCTCTGATGTTTTTGCAACACTTCCCCAAAGCTAAGGATGCTGATGCTCCCCTTCAATTTTCCCTTCACGAAGATGGTGACAGCAGAGGTGCAAATCAGCCTCTCTTACTGGGAAGGGCCTTAACCTTTGTACCAGCTTTACCATTATTCTGAATAGATCTTTGTTATAGGAAAATAATGGGTGGAAGAAAGTACTCAAATATAATAAAAAGACTGAGAATCTGTAAGTGTAAAACCCCTCCATGTTCTCAGACAGCCACAGGAGCATCCACTCACTTCTCCAAAGAGCAAGCCCCAGGAACTGGCTTGAGAAGACCTGCAGTGAGTCCCAGGGCTGCTCTGAAAGCACCTGGCAGAGCGCCTCTGTTCCTGTGTGCCAGAGTGTGCACAAAGCTCCAAAGGAGCTGGCTGATCGTGTCTCCGGAATTCTACGCCGTTTGTTATACTGCCCGATAGCCTCCTTAGGGTGTGACATTAACTTGTGATTACACCTGGTGCTGCTTTCCTATTGTTAGTCCCATTATTCCCAGGTATGCCTTTGGCTAATGCTTTGTTGGTGGCAGTTTCTGGGAAGCAAATGGAGCCCTCCTTGGCCACTGCCCAAGCTGGGCAAAGCCAGAGCAGCTCTGCCTGCCGTCAGCTGTGCAAGGGGCTGCCTTTCACTCCTAGCTATGCACCCTCCCAGGCTCCTGGCCCGCATCCAATCCAGATAAGAAATGTCTGAAAATTGTTGCTGTTAGCCAGCTATTCTGTGACCTGCATGAAAAGAGTGAAATGACCTCGGGACTAGTCTCGGCACACAGCCGTCTGCCCACAAACCGTGGCAGCCGAAAAGCCTTGGTACTCAGACCAAAGGCTGGCAGGAGAAGTATTTTCTTGGCGGCTGCTCCTCACGGATGGGAGGAGAGGCAGCAACCAGCTGATTCGCAGGAGCTCGCCTCGCTGCCTGCTGTCGGTAACAAGATCTTTATGAGGTGTTAATGTAAATTGAGTTGTTTTACATTGAAACCAATTGTGGGCGATTTTCTGCACGACGATCTGTGGCAAAGAGGGTATTTACTGGTGATATCTTGTGGTGGTAGGAACAGGAGAGAGCCCTTTTCCCCTAGACTCTTATCTCCAAATGTTCTCTTTTCTGTGGTGCTGGGCTCTGCTGAAGCCACTCTCCCTGCAAGGAGGACCAGCAATGCCATTCTGCCATGGGGATGCTGCAGGGCATCCTCCTGCCTGCTTCCTAGGTCTTCCTGTGGTGTACAAGCCTTCCAGCAGGCTGCACAGGCCCTTCCTTCAAAATTATTTCCAGTAGTATGTGGAGAAATTTGAAAGGAGTGTAGCCATGGAACCAAAGCTGAGGTTGCCCATGACGGACAACATCATCATTTAAACACCACCAGGCTATAAAGCATGGGACTATTTTTACCATGTACTGGGCTTTAAGTGCTTTGGGTAACAAGAAAACCTTCAATCTGAGTAACAAAAAAATGCCATGGAGGGGACCGTGGTTGAAAATGGAAGAGTTCTTTCTGCCTGGGGATGGGGGCAGCTAATCTTGACACCATCCTGCAACTTGTTTCTGCTTTATTAACCATGTCTGTGGCCTGTGAAATGCTGCTTGGGAAAATGGGAACCCATTGGTGGATGGAGATGTGAGAGGTTGTATCTGCACATTGACAAGCATGTGGTGTGCCCCCTGGAGTCCCCAGCCTTTTTTTTTTCCCCTTAATTCTCAGAATTCCTCAGCATATCTTCTTCTGCCTGAATCTGACTAAGTGACTTTCCTGCAGCCTTGTACCTTAGAGCTGGGTTTTTGTCTTGCTGGGAGCTGGGGTTTCCATTTTAGGCGCTGAGTTTCTAGTTGTACATCTAAAGAGAAATGATGTTCTCATCAGAGGCATTCCCCATCCCAGCCACAAGCGTTTCGTGTAGCAGTTTAGGCAGGCACCCAGGCTTTCTGGAATCCCTCAGGGGACCTCCTGGTTGATGGCAGCTAACCCAAACACTGAGGGTCCCATCATCAAGTGTAGCTGGCTCCTCCAAGCAGGTGAAGTATCTGGCTGAGAGACAGGTCTGCTGTTACTCTTGCTGCTGACAGGTGACTCTCAGGTCAGAGGGCTTTCATCTCCAAGTCTTTGAACTGGCATATATTTTGCATAAATGGAGTAGAGTTCTAGGCGTGAGTTTTTAGGGTCAGAAGTCTTCTCAACGAGATCCAAGCAGTCTTCAGGTGGTGCTGAAGATGCTTGAGCTGGGCTGGCTAAAGGTACCCACTGCAGCTGCCACAGAACCTACCTTGCATCCTTCCTAATGCTTCCTTTAAAGGGCACAATGATTCAGTACCCTTCTCTCTGGTGTAGCAGAGCTCTCTTCAGCAGGCTGATCTGAGAATCTGCTAATGACTTGTCACCATGACCATGGCTAGGGAAAGGAGTCCCTCTGTCCATCCTGTGTTTCTAGAACGTACACACATCCTTTTTCTTGCACCTTCTTCCCCCTCAACTGTTTGGAAGACTCATGACCACTGTGGGGTTTTTAAAATAAAATTGTACCTCCCTGATTTCCCTCTAGCTCTGACTGAAGCACTGACTGGCAGCATTAAGGTAACTTGTGATGCTGACTAAGCTCTTTCTCCCCCCCAATATTAGTATTGCTTAAGTGAAAATTGCTTACAGCTGATTTCTTGCCAATAGAGTTACAGTTGATACTGCTTCAAAGTTGCTGCAATGGTATCTTGGGTGATCAGATGAACATGGTAACAGTGCTGGGAGGTACTTGACTGAGAGCCAAATACTGCTTTGGAAATACTAAAATGATCAGTGCACCTAAGGAAGGAAAACAAACACCCTGCCCAGCAGTAGTAACATGCTTTAAACACATGCATTCTGCAATAATGGGACACTTGTGCAGACCAGTGCAGCAGTCCCGATTTCTAAACTGCTTGGAAAAGATGACATGATATTGGTTTAGGCTGAGAATACATATGTGGGAGTCTGTATGAGTTTATGTTTGGCTAATTTTTTGGAGGTCATCTGTGAGGATGAAGCCCTTAAACTCTCTCTGGGGAAAGGTACCACGTTACTCCCCCATTCCACCAGCCCTCCCTGTTGCTGCCAAGCACAGCCCATGTCAGCTCACAGCTCTTGCTCCTACCTGGGGTACTGTTGAAGAGCCACAATGGGTATAAAACCTTTGCAAGACATTTATTAAGAACTTGAATTCCCTGTGCCTTTCAAAGGGATTATTTCTTAGAGCAACTTTTATTAGGGAATGAACTTGAAGCACAGTAACTATTGCTCTTGATTGCAGGCTCCTAAATGCTGCTTGGTCTTAGAGTCTTCATTTTCCCATGGCTTGTCTTGGAGGTTTTTTTATCTTCTTCAAATGGAATCATGTATGTGGAATACTCTTACAGATCTGGATTACAGAGCATGCACTGCAATTACTGAATCTGGAATTGCTGAGTGACACTCCTGAAAAATTTTACCTTCCCAGTACTAAGGCAGCAGCAGTCATTATACACAGGGTCCCTGTAAAGTAGGTCAATTTTAATAACCATTTCTGCTTTGTGTTCGTTCAGCATATTCTACAGGTCAGCCTATTTTGTTCCATTCAACTCCTAACATTCACTAGAGAGCTCTAAGGGAATTAATAGTCTCTGCCATAGTTTTTCATGCCATCAGCCCTGTGTTTTATTTCACAGCATTCTTACCCACACAGTTTTTACCTCTGGCTCACCTCCCCTGAAGCAGGTCTTCAGCATGAGCCCAAAAGCAATGGACAGAGCTTATGAGTCTGACTATAGTTTCCAAGAGCAATTCACATTTGCTTATTCCCTTTAGATAAAGACTTCGTACATGCAGCTCAAGTTAGAGTAGGACAAGGTGGGACACTGTGGTTACGTGTGGTTTTTAAAGGACAACTCTGTTCTCAGAGGTGCTGCTCCTCTGAAAAAAGGCACCCCAACCTACCTCCTGAGAGCTGCTGCCAGGACAAACAAACTTCAGATACCCACTTCCTCTTTACCTTCCCATGAGTCTCCCATCATCCCAGGCAGGGGTAACACAGCCTCCTGCAGCTGCACTTTCTGCATGTTCAGGACAGGGGTTAACAGCACCGAACCTGCCTCGTCTCCTACGCACATGTGCAGCTCCCCACACATCTTCCCTGCACGACCTGCTCCAAGTGCTGAATTTATAAAACTTGAACAGGGAGGAAAAAAAGTAAGCCTGGAGATTATGCTATGCCACTCCTTATTCCCTTCTGCACATGAAACCTGGTCCAGGGAGAACTGCCTCTCTGCTGTATTGCTCCTTACTCCCCTCTCCCACCCCTTCAGGCCACAGTTAAGTCACCTTGGGCAATTCTGGCAAATACACACATATCTTATAGCATTGAAGCCATTTATAAATAGATTTTTATTTATAAAGTCAATTTACATAAAATATGATACTCTTAAAAACTGCATATGTACAACATAAGAAATCCTAGCAAGTGCATACAAAAATGCCTTCAATACATTTTTTTTTTAAAACTTCAGTTTTCAGAGAGGTGGACCTTCACACTAGGCAAACTCAGACACCACGTTAAAACACAACATAACTTTACAGTCTTTTACCAAAGTGTTTGGAGAGAATAATTAAAAAAGACCCCAAACAAACACCTTTGCATCTATAACGTGTATGTTCCCAAAACATTCCAGCTGGTAGTGTTCAAGAACGAGTGGATAGGACCTGTTAAAAATAGAACCATCTCATCCCTTTTCTCTACGGTTTCTTGTACAAAAATAAGTCTTCATACACCAGTGTCCCTATAGGCAGTTCAAGTTACATATAAAATAGAATCTGACATGATAAAAAATTCCCTCCCCCTCTAGAAACAAGGAAGCATCAAGTGTTTCTAATTTTTTTTTTCTTTTCCACCCCTCCAAAGCAACACCAGACAGCAGCGGCGGGGGAAAGCAGGTTCACTCGGGCATCCTCTCCGTGGGTCGGCAGCTCCCGGCGGGCAGGCGGAGCCGCTGCCCCGGGCAAGGAGCGGGACCCTGGAGTCAACT
>VXBC01012580.1:881238-919927 GCA_013399945.1 Ploceus nigricollis | reverse complement strand
TGAATAATTTTATACGTATTTGTTTCGTGGGGAGGTGTTAATATCTGCTTTAAACAATAGGTTATTTTTTTATATAATGTTTTCCTAGATGTTTTCCCAAAATATTATTTATGTATATTGTGAAAAAATGTTATTGACAATGTTCATTAAGCAAAACTGCATCCCCGTGAAAGTCAAAATCGGGATATTTTGACACTGACTCTTGACTAAACAGTTTAGTTTTTTTTTTAAAGGAGCTTTGCTCCAAACTCCATGAAAGATTGTTTTTCTGTATGCCTTTCCTTCTTTCCCAGCTGGCTGTGTGGGAGCTGACAGCAGCTGACTGAGAGCCTGTGCAGAAGGTGACTGCCCTAAAGAGGATTTAATAATCAGGCAGGAGGAGGTGCATCAGCACGTGGTGGGGACTCCACTTCCTGAGAGGCCCCACTGTGGCCATGCCTCCCTTTGGTGGAAACCGGGGCTTTATCAAGAGCTGGAGGGACCAACTGCCAGCTCTGTCTGGGGACAAGCTGCCATGGAACTGAGGTGCGGGATGAGGACCACCAAGTGCCAGCTGCTGGTGACCAGCCTCTGTGTCATGGTGAGCAGGCAGGTTTGGGGGGATCTCTGCAGAACTGAGGTGAGCTGTTGCCTTTCCCATCCCCACTCGGAGAGGAGATGGTTTTCCCACGTTCTGTTTTTGGCGGGTGGAGGGCAAGCACAGCCAACTGCCTGAGTTATCATTGCACCGTGGGCGGTTATCGCTGGCCACCAGCATCCCCCCGCTCCTCTGATAGACTTCTGGTTTCTCAAGGCTGTCACACCACTGCAGCTCTTTCACAACTCAGCAGCTTCCTCCAAGGAGAAAGAAAAGGTCGCTGCTGGCAGAATGGGTGGGAGGAAAAAGATATTTGCTCCTGTCTCCTTGGAGCAAAAGAGAAAGAGGATGGACCTGCTGCAGTCACGCTTGCTGCTGGGAGGGTGGTCGACTGCAGGTGGGATCAGTGAGGATATGAAGCCACAAGGCTTCGGTGGAAGTGTGTGTGAGAAACATGTGGATCAGCACTGCAAAGTGAAAGCAATTACAGGGACTCTTTTTATCAGACTTTGAAGCAAATTCAAGGGGAGTTTCTGGACATCTGCTGTTAGAGCTGATGGGAAATGGCAGAAACTGGAGAACACTTCTCGTGGAGCTTTGACTTGTATGTTGTTGCTTTTTCACTTCATCAAAGCTTGCTAGCATAAAAATAATAATAATAATAACAACAGTAATGACAATAATCTATATTTAGTTCAAAGAGGGCTGGTGGCTTGTTAAGGGTTATTTAAAAGGTAATACCTTATTTTGGGCCACAAATGAAGTTTGTAGTTTTTCCAAATTTCAATATTCCAAGACTGCAGTGGCTATAAGGTGGTTCTCTCTTCCAAATAACAGAATATGCCACTGGAAATGAAAGGAGGATTGGTACTAAGCATGTTTAGGGGAGACATTAAGGCACAGCTGCTGTGAATGGTTAGAATCACATTCTCGCTGTTGGGAGGATTTTAGACTGGTGTTTCTCAGAAATCTGAGCTAACTGGTGTTGCACTTAATATTTTGCTGGGCGTGGGTCAAGATACGCAGTAATGCACAGTCTGAATGATCAGAAGGTGCCACAAATTAGTCTAGACAAAATGCTATGTTTTGGATGGATTTAGTCTCTGAGACTGTAAGCCTCCAGCAAAAGCTATTAGAAAATGTCACACAGTGGGGATTATGTTGAGATCACATTGTCACATTTGACACAGGTATAGCTGCCTCATGTTTCCGTATTGTAAAGGCACAAAATGATGAAGCCTTATCTTCAGAGCTAGGAGTAGCTTACATTTTGTATTTTCCGGGCTCATTGCACTAGATTTGGAGTTCATTTTGCTGCTGGTGCCTTTGTCCCAGCTCTACCACCAGTCATGCTGAAAGGATAACTAGAGCCCTAGAGCCAGGTGCCATCAGAAATGTTCCCTCTCCATCACCTGGAGAGGTATGGACATGCAAGTAGCTACCCCCTGCCTTAGGCATACCGGTGCTCTCAGGGGTGGGACAGAAACAGACAACACCTTGCAGAGACAGAAACCACCACAGACAACTTAGAGTAGTACAGGACTCAGATCTTTGTGCTCTGCCGTAGGAAACAGAGCCAACAGCAGGCAATGAGACTGGTATTGCAAAGAGCAGAGCAGAGAACTTCACCCCTGCTCAAAACCCCTGTTGAAGCTGGTAGTCCTCACAGCCACACATGCACAGTCTGCAGAGTGAGGTGGCACTGCACAGGTTTGCTGCAAGAGCATCAATCCTCTCAGTTTTCTTCTTATGATGGGAATTTAATCCATAGGCACTGGCCAAGAGACGGTGGGCTGCACAGTGTCACATGCACTCATTATGCAAGAGAGAAAAACAGCTTTATTTTTAAGTGTCTGGGGTTTGTCCTTTTATGTGCATTTTGGGGTACATGTGGTGGTCTCTGGATGATGAGGCTGTCTGCATTTGCATGGGGCTCAGGAGTACCCAGATACACCTCAAACCTTTGTGTGCACCCAGCAAGAGCTGTTGCCTTTTAAATCCCTTCCTGAAACCCTTCTTTCCCAGCTGCTGGGGCTCTCCATCGCCACACTGAGCACAGTCACCCACTATGGGCTCCGTTTCACCCTCATCAGCAACGTCTCCCTGGACAGCAACGCCTACAAGGTCATCCACCACAAAGGTACGTTGTGGTCACATCCCAGTGAGTCCTTTGTTGATACCCAGAGCTGCAAAATTCCTTAAAGCTATAGAAGAAAATTCAGGGGTATCTCAAGAGAAGGAAGGGGAGCTGGGTTTTGGAGGAGGCATTAGGACTAAGAAAGTCCCACAGGCACTTTCTTTCTCTGTATCAGACCTGCATGCCTGTAACCAAAGGATGCTGTGGGTGCACAGGGTGCTGAGGCGCTTCTGTGTTTGCACCTGTTCCTCTATTCTCCAACCCCTGTGCTGTGGTAAGAGCTCAGGAGGAGCGCCTCAGTCATTAAAAGTGCACTGGGGCTGGCAGGAGACTGGAAGAATGAGGCGAGGAACTACAGGAGTTGAAGCAGAACATAGAAAATTGAGGCTGGGAGGAGAAATGCATGGCAGCAGCACCTCGAGCTTTTCTGAGGAAATGTGCGGTATTTTTGCTTTCTCAAGGGAGAAGTATAAACTGAGTCTCAGGTACAAGGCTAGAGCAAAGATAGCCCAGATACTAAAATGCTCTGCTCACCACTGCTGCACTTGCATCTGCTGCTTCTCCTGAGCTGCACTCTGGGCTTAAACACCCTCATATCATCTTGAGATACGGTTCTCAATTTCAGTTTAACAAGGCAGGTGTAAAAACTATGTTAGCCCAAGGCTAAGGTATATTCCTTCCCTGTTCCTACACATATATATTGGCACTGACTGCAGCCTTGCAGGCTCTCCCACCCCAGCCACCCATCTCCAGCAACGCTTCCACTTGCCTTGTTTACAGGCATTACCTCTGTGTGGTTAGGCTAGCAAAGCCCTTTGCAGCACTGTGATCCCTGTGCCCTGCTGCAGGGTACTAGCTGTGATCCTGCCTGAGCCAGGAGGAAACCAGAGGGTGAGTGTTGCACCAGATTAGCAGTGCCCAGAGTCCTGATAGAGGCTGTGGGACAGCTGCTGCACAGCAGCATCCCCCGTTTGGGGGGGGATCCTTATCAGAATGCTGAAGTAATTGGCAGCTTCTGGTCTGGTGGGTGGACCAACATCGTTTTAGGCTGCTTCACTCTGCTGGAGCTGTGAGAACCACTCAGAGGCTTACAGCCTTGCCAGACATACACAGCAAAGCACACACAGACGAGGGGTATTGAATAAATTACAGAAAAATGTCAGTTCTGCAACCTGGTCATTTGGGGCCAGCTCCCCAAAATGCACTTTTCGGTCCCTCTCTGAGTGAAGCATCAGACTAGGCCTTTGGCATCTGACCACAACTCCCACGACTGTCTTCCTTCCAGCTTTCTACTTTGGGATCTGCCTGAGCATGACCCTGATCCTGGCAGCCCTGCTGAGCTCCGCCGCCACGGTGCGGGAATCGCAGTGCCTCACTGCCATGGTGCGTATCCATACCTGCAGGGACTGGCTGGGAGCGGCTTTTGTCACCTGGGGCTGGCCCCCTTAACATGCAGTGCTGGGGCTGGCCCCCTTAACAGAAGTGCTGCATTGCCTTATGCCCAGGAGAATGCATGCCTGGGGAAGGAGGTCCTGTTGTTCCACCTTGTGCTGCAAGGTGATTTTTTAAAAAGCATCACCTTGCAGAGGTCTTAGGGCTGAGGATTGCATCATTCTGTGCCTAGTTTCTTTTGCCAAGGTCCTGTGTATGCAGCTTTCAGAGGGAAAGTGTTTATCTGCCAAGCAACTATGGTGATGACAATTCCCAGGGTATTTTTTTTCTCCTCATTAAGTCAACACGTGGTTTGTGTGAGGAAACTTTAGCAGTGTGATTTTGAGTCTCACATGCTTCCCCCAAATTGTGACAGCAAAATTAGCCCCTCTTTTTCCCACCTCACTGCAAACATTTATACAAAGCATGGCAATAGGCATGGGGGATTTGTGCAGGACCCTGAATTTCAGCCTACAAGGAGAGGATGGAGAGTAGCATAAGAGTTGAAATTCCCCCCTTTCTCCTCTCCATCAGCCTGTTTGGGCCTGGACCATGTTGACAGTGGTAAACTGCACTGTGAGATAAGCTCCATTTCAAAACAGAGCCTGCATGTAGGGCTCAGCCTGCACAGAGCAGCTTCCAGCCTTGGAGCTGGAGGGATGAGTGGTAGAGTGCTGCTCACTGTATGTTTTCCCATATGAAGGGCAGGAGTTAACAGGTAAGTTGTTGAGCATGAAGTCTTGCTTAATATAAAATAATTGCATTGCTGTCATACACTAACTTTAAAGAGATCTATCTAATCTGTGTAAATGGGGGAAATGATACTGATGGCAGAAATGAGAAGCTGACACCTGAAAATTAAGTGCAAAGCAGTGATTCTCAATACATCATCTTCCTTTCTCTGTTTGAGATGCCCAAAGGGGCCTCAGTTCCCATGAATTAAGCAGAATCTGTAACTCCCCTCTCTTTTGCTGAAGTGTCTTTAATGTGTGCCTGCAATTACCACATCTAAACCAACAGATGGGTATGTACAGATCAGTGGAGAATGTCGTGGCTGCCTGAAGATAGTCAAATTTCTCTATAATGTTTATTTGTTGCCTTACTCTCTGGTGTAGTTTGGAGCATGCCACTCCATAGAACAGGCTGTTAAAAAAAGCACCAACACGTACTGAGCGAACTCCAGAGCTGCTGTCTAAAGGGCATTGTCCAAGGGCCACACGGTGCTGCTCTCCCTTCCCATTTTAACATGGATGATCCTTTCCTCCAGCCATCCATCATCTCCCATAGCCCAGCTGGTTTGGGGTATCACAGCCAAGCTTTGCCCGCCAAAGCAACCTCTGGTTGGCAGAACCCTCAAACTGGCTATTATTTTTGTGGCTCCTAGTGCAGCCTGTTGGCTTGTCTTTAGCTTCCACAGTTTGAGTCCTCTGGGGGATGTGGCCGTCTGTGTTTTGGGCCCCTGATGGCACGTTTGTAGGGAAGTCACGCTATTGCTGCCTTGCGGGGAGTAGAGGAAAGCTGCGACGTGCCTTCCCCGCAGCTGTGGCGACGAGACTTCATGCCACGCTCCTCTCAGCAGGGATAACGGGAAGCCTCTTGGCTGTCTTTGAGCTCGGTTTCCGCCGNTGGTGGCACGTCCCTGGCCCTCGGGAATTAACGGGAACCCTGGCAGACACTCAAGAGCTAGCCACTAGCAAGGGTATTCTCTGCTCCAAGTCGTTGAAGGAGCTCATCGGCATCTTAAATCACACAGGGGGTACTTCGCCTATTATAAATCGCCCCTCCCAACCGTGTCGTCCACCAAGGGCCAGCTCGCTCCTTGTGTTGGCCCCAGTTCCCACTCCAAAGGCACACATTTAATCTTTGATCTGCCAGCAAGAAGCGAGAGCAGGGAGAGCCAGCCCTGACGGCTGCAGTGAGGTGTAATCACAGGCAGGAGTGGGGTTTGGCCCTGTGGGGCTCCAAAACTGGTCAATGTGTTGTCCATCCCTGCTGATCCCTGCTGTGCTGTAGCTCACAGGAGCGATCAGCCCTGCTGCTTGGAGCTTTTTTCCTCCTTCTGCAAGAGAGAGAATCTTTCATCTTTCCCCACTATTGATTTTAAAGGACTTTTCCTCCCTGCATAGAGTGTGTCTTATTTAGAAGACCATTTAATTCACTCTTTAATCAAAGAGGGAAGACACCAGACTATTTGCCTGACAACTGCGGCTGTCCAGGAAACCGAGCCATGTGTGGGGGATGTCTGCATCGATGTGGCTGGTCCACCACAATGCCACTTGGTAAACCAGCCACCCTGGGGAAAAGCTGACAAGGGTGCAGATTGGGTTTACAGGAGGTTTTTTTTTGTCTGTTTGGATTATATATCGTCATGCTGCCTGGCTATCTGGAGGTTTGTGTGCCTACAGAGGAGGAGTCTCTGGTCTTTGCAGGCCTTACTGGTGCTGTTCTAATAACAGTGGTTAGAAACCAGGACAGGTCAAACTGGTTTAAGCACACAGGTCTCAGGAGATTGTCTTCTAGCTGCATTAGCAGCATCACGAGACCAGACAGATGCTACTGTGCATCCAGTGCTGCTTGTGAGTAAGCTGGTTCCAAGAAAGTAATTGAGAACTTAAGGATAAAAAATTATGTTCTAAAATCCAGCAATATTACAACTAAAGCTCCTGTTAAACAGGGAGAATAGCAACAGGCTTATTGACTGTCCTCCAGCTCAGGCAATCTCTGCTTTCTGGTGATCCATGGCCCATCATGCAGTCAATCCTGAATGTAAATATCCTGCAGCTTTATAGCCCCTGGAGGCCGTGTCGCTATTGAAGGGGAGGAAAAGGAAGGAAAACAGAAGTTTTCCTGTTTGCATAAAGGAAAGACTCTGGTACCGGTGAGGTTTAAAGCACCATGTGTTGTTACCTGGTCAGACAGAGAAAGGGCAAGAAAAGACAAAAATAGGGAGCAACATGCCAGCTGAAATTCTGACATCTGAACTTTACAGTCTAAAACATGACTAGTATAGAGGAAAATTTGTGATCAGGATGGAGCAGATGTCTCAAAAAAATGCAGTGGAAAAAGCCTCAGTGAATGCCCAATATAACCCAGTTTTTCATCAAGATTGATGAGCTAGTAGGACTAGCACACAGCACAGGCTGTTTGCTTTATTATACCCAGGTGTAGGCCAGTGTGTAGAGGGTCCTTAATTCCACTGCAGCACACTTCAGCATCTTCCTTTCTAATTTTATCTGCCTCCTGTGCTCTCCCTCATGGTGCAACACTTCTGAGTGAGGCATCTGTGTGCCAGTGGCAGAACTGGTACCAAGGACAGATTCCTCTTTCGGACTGATATCACTGACTTGCTCTGTGGAAGGGCAAAAACACTGCCTGCTTTTAGATGAACTAGGTCATGCAGAGAGGGACACAACCTGATGGATGCCATCTGAAGTTTGCCCCCCCTTTCCCTGCCCCTGGGCTCTGCAGTCTGGCAGGGATCTGCCCTTTGCAATGACCACAGCAGCACCAAAAAACAGCTGGAGCAGAGCAGGGCAGAGTCTGCTCCTTCTCTGGAAGTGTGGGAGCTTGGCAGAACACAGCTACAGAGCACAGTATGAGCTAAAGGATCCCTCCCTCATCCAAAGCAGGCCCCCTTCACCAAAGGGGAAGCATCAGAAAGGTGAATTAAAAGAAACACCAGCCAACAGACAGGGTGCTGTTCCTGTGGATTCTGCCAAGTCTGTCAAAGAGAAATTGTTCCTTGCAGCAAGGATGGAAGCAAGGTCATTCATAAAAGAGTAATTGATGTCTGCCTGGTGACAGCCCTCCACAGGGCTGATGTGGCCGTCTCTTGCAAAGGGAGCAGGCAGCAGCCTGTGGCTGGCTCCGAGGAGCTCCAAGGGTCTGGGAGATGGTGAACCAGCCTCAACCCTTCCACATTTTGTATGCAAACTGCACGTTGCCTTTTTCTTTTTTCTCCAAATGTCTTCTAATGTAATTAGAAAGTTGCTCTTCCAAAAGCCTTTTGGCTGGGAAGGGAAAAAGCAGGCTATAATTCATTTATAAGATGTTCTCGGAGCCATGTAATTGCTGTGCACCAGCTGGATGGAGGGGGAGCTTCCCAAGGGGCTGCATCTTGGTATTCCCAGAGAAACCAGACAGAAATAAAGGGAGAGCTGATGCTGAAGGACTGAGAGGTGGGGTGGAGCTGAGGAAGGGAAGATGAGGAGGAGTATTTTTATCTGCTGGGGGTTCTGGCCCCAGAGAGATGTTGCACGTGCTGGAGTTGGTGGGGAAGGAAGGGAGAGCATAGGAGAAGAAATCTGGGTTGTCACTGGCATCCTGTTGTTCATGCTCTCCGGGTCCATGGTGGGTCACCTGAATTACAACTTTAATGGAATGATATGCAAAAGAGTGGTCACATTGCTATCAGTGTTGGTTTTCCCATCTGATTAGTTTTCTTTTTTTTAGATTTTCTTTTCTTTGAACTTGATTTTGGTGAAAATGCTGTTTTTTTGGTGGGGAAGTTGTTGGACACAGTGCAAAATGCAGGGTCTGGTCCTACTGAGGATCATCCTGACATGCCTGTGTAACCTCACCTCCTCCCTTCAGTTTGTGCTGTACCTGCAGGGTTGAACCCTCCACTCCAGCTGGGTTTTGGTCTGAGATATCTTGCCCTGCGCGCTCTTCACATCTTCATGACTTGTAACCACCTTGTCATGTCAGTGTTTGATCAGACTTTTCCTCTCATCTTCTTTAGGGTCTTGGGTAATCTCATTTTGGCTCCTAGCAAGGCAACGAGTGATCTCATCAGCTATATGGCCAGGCAGCTGCCAAAAAAATAAATGAAAGGAGAGACTGGACATACATAATTTAAGATTTTTCGTAAGAGCTGTACCAGGGTTTTCCCCAGTGTCTGATGCAGAGCCTGAAACAAGGCAGCCCCAAAAAAGTGGTGAATACCAGTGGCAGTCTTGTTCCAGGAGCAAAGTCCCTCCAGGCAGGGCAGAGAAACAGAGCAGATGGACAAGGGCCAGCAAAAGGATTTTACTGGCACATTCACTTTCATTTCCAGGATTTGAAGTAACACATTTTCCTTTCTTGCTGCTTATGCATGATTTTGGATCTTTTTTTTTTTTAACTATATCTTTTAAGCAATTTTTTTTTTTGTGAAGCAGAACTGGTAGAAGCAATGTTCTTCTTCCTCTCTTAAGCTTGAATTTGGTAAAATTTCATGAAAGGTTTAAACTTTTCCAAGTTATTTCAACTGTATCATACAATGAAAACAGTCATAGAAAAAAATTAGAAATCAAAATAAGGTGCATTCAGCTGGGTAAGTTTCCCACATAATGTTGTGTTGAAAGAGGCGCAGTTTAATGGAAAAACTTGTAAGGGCATTAATTTTCAACTGATGCTTATTCATCACCTTTTGTCATTCCAAGACTAAGCTGTGGATTCATATTGGATGAGCCCATTTAGCCTTCAAAGGCTTTACAGGCTTTACTTTTCCCTTCCTTTTTTTTTCTTTTAAATGTGAACAAGATCATTTCGTCCAGCTGTCACAGCAGGCGAGTGCTTTTTATATCAGGATGTGGGGTTTTTGGTCCAGATTTGTTCAAATAAAAACACAAAGCATGTAACTTCCAGCTCTGCAAGCCTAAGGAAGAAGACAAAAGTCAAGCCATGTCCTGCATCATTGCTGTTATTGTTTAGACACTTCAGGGTCAGTTTCTGGCCTTGATTATATTTCTGTCATCCTGTTGTCTAACTAGGATGGTGCTGATCTAAGGAAAGAGCTTGGCTGTGCAGCTGCCACCTTGCTCACAGTGTAAGTCCAGCTCTTCTTCCAGAGCAGGTTGATTTCTATCTCTGTCCCAGTTATTTCCTTCTTTGTGGGCTATTTGTGTGGGTTTTCCCCTCTTTGAAGCCAGTTGCCAAGTTTTAAATGCAGGGGATTGAATCCCATGATTATGGAGCACAGTCCTGCAGCAGAAAAGAAGCATACTGTAAATATAATGTTTTATACCTCCTTTTCTTTGTCCAAGAGGAATTTGGGCAGAATGGATTAACTGCTCTGCAGGAAGCTGCCTGGTTTTTTGGTCAAACTCTTCAATTGGCCACAGTGTAATTAGAGGGCTCCTGATGGAGAACCACATTATTGTCCATCTAATTTCTTTTAAGTAACTGATATTATGAGGGATATTAAAAGAAGGTGATGTTTAAACTTTAATGAAACTTGCTCAAACAAGCATATTAACTATGTCCTGATTGTGTTTGCAAATGGGTATTTTTCTCCCCCGGCTGTAACTGTTGGTATTTTTCCTCTTTATCCTCAGGGATTTTTCTGTTTTGCTCTGGCCTTTTGTGGATTGATCCCAGCTGCCTGCTGGAGATATACACACAGCACGGAGGTAAGTGTTGGCTGTTAGGAAATACCACCAGCATCTCATCAGAGATTTTTTTCATAGCAACTATTCCTCCTGTAAAAGGGACATCTGGTGTTAATTACGCCATCCATATTGAGGTCTATCAGATCCATGCTCTGTTGCATCCATCCTTTGAAAGATCAGGGTCACCTTCATCAGATGCTTCTTCAATGGGATCATCTGAAGGGAGAAGCCCATGGAAAACCTCATGCAGGGCAAATGCTTTGTGCTGAAGGCAAAACAAAATGCAAGTCTCCTTAGCTTTGGAATTGTTTTTCCAGGGGATGTTTGCTTTGTTTTGTTTTGTTTTAAATGAGATGCTTGACTTTTGAAAAGTCATTTCCAGCTGATTCTAATTCCTGCTAACGTCAGTTGAACCTCTATTTGAAGGCAGTGGCCAGGAGAAGCACCCAAGAGATGTGTTTATTAACATGCAGCAGTGGTACATGAAAAACGCAAGAGTGAAAAATGGTGTTTTGGGTCACTATGAAGCTGGATCAGAAAGAGAAGATTATAGGAAGCTGAATTTGGAAGAAAGCTGGGGTTTGAATTTTTAACCCAGAGCTTGATGGTCCTAGGGTAAATGGGTGATGTGGGAGATGCAAGGTGCTGGGAAAGTTGGTCTTTATTCCCCTTTTTGCATCCCTGCACTCAAAAATTACAAAATTTAAGAGACTCGGGAGTGTAAAAAAATCATGACATCTTTCTTTTGAAAGCAGAACACTGGTATTTTTGGCAAGTACCTAAATAATTCAGAAAAGTGCTTGGGACTTTGATGGGTGTTTCATGCAGTGGCTCAGTTCTTGTCTCTATTTTGCTCCTTCCCAGCCCTGGGCATGTGCCATAACCTGCAATGTTCTGGGCACCAACGAGGATATAACGTGAAACATCATCCCAGTGAATTAGGGATTGATAATGCCAACTCATCTTTTTACAGTTACATATACTGGGGGTGATCAAAGACCAGTCTGAAGTGTCAGAAGGCTGGCCTTGAGATTTCCTTCTGTGATGGAGGAGCACAACTCCATCAAAATCCCAGAGACTCAGTCCATACTAGTACTGTGGCAATTGCCTTTGCAGGCACAAGGAGCCCTGCCCTGTAATGGTTCTGTGTCCTGTGCATAAATTAAAACCCAGTCTTTCTGAAAGTGGAAGTAGAGGTTAAGGTGAGGGATAAGGATCTGCTTCTCTAGAAAGTTTTCCCAGAGCTGGCCAGTGCCCAAAGTAGTTGAAAATCCTTTGAAATGTGCAAGTGGCTACACTGGACCAGGCTAAAGTTGTTGGCCAAGGTAGGAGCTGTTGTCCAAGGAGATTTTTGGCTGACCTGCTGTTAGCCAAGGTAGCAGCGTAAAAACCCAGCAAGCACAAAGCAATGCTTTTTCAGATGTCAGCAGCTTGTGGTCCAGGTGTCTGCTGGTGGCAACTGCTGGTGCCTTTGCCTTTAATGTTCTCCCTGGGTTCTTCCTCTGTGAATTTGTCCAACTGCTTTGGAAACATTAGGGTGAGTGCTGATGGCACAACAGCATCTTTTATCTGTATGCTTAACTGGCTGAAGTGGAATCATTCAGAGCTGAGACATCCATGAAAAAATGTCTTTCCACAGCTTCTTTATTTTTTTCCTTATTGTTTCAGGCAAAACTATCAACATTTATTACATTCCCACTAACAGCTTAATATGGAAATAATTTGGTTTTCATGACCAACACAGAAGGGTGCACACTTTCCTTCTTCTTCTGCCAGCATTAAATTGTAGATTGAAGCATAGGCTGTGTCAGTAAAGGAGAAATGGCACCAGAAACTGTCTGGTTGGCATTGTGAAATTGTGTTTTCTAAATAGACTATTTAGTTTTACTGTTAATCCACATACATGGTGTAGAGCATAAAAAGACTGCAAGAAAAATGGGTTATGAACCAAGGATATGCCATGCAAAAAAATATTTTGCTGAAAATATTTAAAGGAGTATTGTTTTGTATATCTCTTAATCAATACATCTATTTTTACTTCAAATTTTTGTCATGGGATTTTTTGCTCTGAATGCCCTGCCCACAAATGCACCCATGGTTATGGTTAGCTTTGGTAATTGGTTGGGTTTCTGTAAGCAAAACAGCTTCCACTAGGCAAAATTAGGGGGTTTTGTAAAAGGTTGACTTTCTGGGCAAACAAAACCAGCAGTGTTTCTGACAACAGAAAAAAAATACCCTTAGAGACCATCTTGTGTTTCTCTGCTTCCTAAAATCCAAGGAAAAGCAGGGAATATAAATGAGGAAGATTTAATTAGAAGTGTCACTTACAGAACATGTGGAAATTTAGTTTCGACTGAAAAGTAACCTGTCTCACTAGAGAGAGAAATGCAGATGTGAGAGAAAAATACAGGTGGCTGAAAGAAATGCAGATCTGTCTGCCCCTCCAGGACAGGAGCACAGTGATACAGAAAATTTAATGAAATAGGGATAAGACTTCTGAAGTCTCATTATAGAGCTGTTCGTTTGCTTGTCTTTCTCAAAAGAAAGAACCAAATTCAAGCAGGTGTCCTCTGCTGCCTACTGCAACTCAGTACTCTCAAAAATAGTTAATTGTGATAATCTGGGGGGGCGAAATCAAACCCAGCCAAGTGGGTGGGTGTCTTGTAAGCCTGATGGGATGTACACAGCTATCAAGAAAGGAACGGAACTGAGGATGTGAAACTGAATATGGATGAATATGGCCATTAACACATGCCTGAATCACTAAGAGCACCGAGGGGTACTGCCCCCACGTTCATGGCTAGAACAAAAATTTCAATTTTTCCCATGAAAAATACATTGATTTTTCCAGTGGAATGCCAGACAGAAAATTAGGCTGTTCATTTTGGAAATGCCAGCTGGGAGCTGGTGTCAGTAGTTCCTGTCCTCTCCCTCCCTGCTGGCAAGGTGCCGAATACAGGCAGCACTGAAAAAGAGTCCTCCCCTCCCTTTGCAAGCTGGGGATGGGAGGTCTCCCCTGCACTGATCCATGGCAGATGCCTCAGTGGTTTACTCCTGTTGGTAAAAAAAAGATTAAAGAAAAAAATCTACATTTTCTTCATAAAGCAGAACCCTCTCACAGAAAATCATCTGAAACAGTAAACCCCAATACTCAGTTGGAAAATTGTTCTCATGGTTATTATCAAGAGACAATAGGTAGAAATGTAGTTTGAATACGATGAAAACAAGATGCCCTTTTTGCCTGTGTGGCTCTTTTAGGGCCTTTTTTTACAGTACTTCCTACAGAGAAGCTGGGCAGGGAGAAAGGAAGAGTTATTTGTAAATATTTTATATTCTCAGACCTGGGCACTGTAAACAAAATTAATCTTCCAATTTCCCATTCTTTTCTGCTTTCATGACTTACTGTAGCTTCTGGATTAATTCTTTCAGACAGATGTCAAATGTTTTCATTTCAAGTTATCCACATTCCAGATGGACTCGATGTCGCCATAGTCTGTTCTCTTGTGATGTATGCCAGACATGCAGCAGTCATGAACCTGAGATTTATCATGCTTTATCCTAAAAGGTTGCATCCCAGTTGTTCCTCCTCTGGGTGGGAGATGTGGTCTTGGTAGGGAAGTGTTGCAAACCTGTCTGAGGAAGGACAGTGGCGCAATCAAAGCGAACAAGAGACTGACGTGCATGGGAGGGCAGAGGGGATGGCATGACCTCTGTGCAAGGTCTTTGCTGGAACTGCTGTGGTAACCACAGACATCATGAGGTTTTCGGATCGTTTTCAGCCACATTAGGAAGTCCTGGCTCCTGAAGCCGAAAAGCTGAGTCTTGTTTTCCAAAGTTATTTTTATGGCAGTTCCTTTCCCACAAACTGCTGTCTGTTTAAGTGAGGTCCCTCTGTCATTCACAGCATGGCCAAAAAGATCAGGGATGTGGAATGCAGAGAGGGATGTAGGAGAGACATGCCACATCTAGCACAGCTGGTGGGGAGGGCTGCTGCTTCCTTCTCCTGCTCCCCAGCTTCCTTTCTCTCCTCACCCATTAACTGCTGCTTTACAAACCTGTCTGCAGAGGCTGGAGCAAAGCTGTACTTGCAGCTGCCATAGAGAAGATTTGGTATCCTTACTAACCAACACAAAACCAGAATCATTAAGGTTGGAAAAGACTTTTAAGATCATTGAGTCCAACCTTTGACTGTCAACTAGACCAGAACACTTAGTGTCATGTCCAGGTGTTTCTTGAACACTTCCAGGGACGGTGACTCCACTACCTCCCTGGGCAGCCCATTCCAATGCCTGACCACCCCTTCAGTGAAGAAATTCTTCCTGATGTCCAACCTGAACCTGGAACAGCTTGAGGCTCTTATGCTGTCACTTGTTGCCTAAGAGATGACATGAACCCCCACCATGCTACGAGCTCCTTTTAGGTAGTTGCAGAGAACAATAAGGTCTCCCCTGAGCCTCCTTTTCTCCAGGCTAAACTACCCCCAGCTCTGTCTCACTGGATTTCCTCTCCAGACCCTTCACCAGCTCCATTGCCCCTCTCTGGACATGCTCCAGTACTTCAATGTCTTTCTTGCAGTGAGGGGCCTAACACTGGGCACAGCCATCCAGGTGTGGCCCCAGTAGTACCCAGTACAGAGGGACAATCACTGCCCTAGCCCTGCTGGCCACACTATTTTTGATACAAGCCAGGATGCCCTAGGCCTTCTTGGCCACCTGGGCACACGCTGGCTCATTGTCAGCTCTTATCCAGCACCCCCAGGTCCTTTTCCACTGGGCCCCTTTCCAGGCACTGTTATCTAAGCCTGTAGTGCTGCATGAGGTTGTTGACCTCACCTGACCAAAGTACAGGACCTGGCACTTGGCCTTGCTGAACCTGAGGTTTGGGGTTATGTTCTGGGCCCTGCTGTGAAAGAGGCCAGAGGAGTTTCTATTCCACATCAACTTCTGCTGTTCTCTTTCTCTGCAGCAGCTTCTTCCAGCAACCCTGTGGCCCTGGCCCCATAAGCCAGGATGGTAGGGTGAGTCAGTGACACTAAAATTGCTGCAACATAAAAGGAGTTTTGCAACAGAATGAGCATTTTAACTACAGAGATTTATTCACAGGTAAAAGCGTAAAATGGATTAAATTACAATTTCCCAACTCAGGAATTTGAAACTGGTGCAAATAGTTGTCCATATTTCTGTAAAGGCCTGATTCCCCATGTCCTCTGAATGAAGAGGTTGTTTGAATTTGCACTAGCTGCAATGATATGGTAATCTCTTAATTATCAAGTGGTTTCTCACGTTGCTGGGTGATTTCAAAATGAGTTTCACCTGTGGCTTTTGGCGCCACATGAGTAGAAAGGCATTAGCCCCTCTGTGCTGCACTGCTTGTACTTCAAGAATAAATGCAAGGATTTAGCTTTTTATGGGCAGGGAATTAATACAAGCCATTTGTCTACATCATGATTCTCCTGCAGCCTTGCTCTTGCAGCTTCCTTCAGAGGAACTTGTCTGCTCTCCCCTCCTCATGCTGGGAAGTGGAAATGCAGTCTTCCATGCTTTGTTAGCAAGCAAAGTGGTACCTTTTGAGATGGTGATTTTCTAACCTGTTAGAAAGCCTGGAGTACACAGCTTCAGCTGTTAAATAACAAACATTGCCACACTTGGGTCTTCTTGAACAAAGCAGCTTCCCTCCTCCCTTCTCTGCATATGGAACCAGCACTGGTCTTCTGTCTGTGGGTCTCCCTTCCAAGCAGCACCTTTGCACAGCCAGAGGCAGCATTGCCTGGGTCTCCAGGAGGGAAATCATCTCTTACCGTGCATAAAACCAGCACATGCATCTTATTTCTGTAGGTATGTAAGGAACAGCCTATCACTTCCCAGTTAATTTCTTAAGTGGGACTGTAGAGGTCCTTCCTCTGTGGATTTCCTAGGGTGTGTTTGTGTCTGCCATTGCTGCCACTGGTGTGTGTTGGAGCAAAGCCTTGCGGGGACTTAAATGATTAAATGCAGGCTGAAATCCTAGAGATTTTAATGGAATTTAAACACAAGCTGAAGATGTGCTCAGGTGTTTTCTGAAACCAGACCTGAAGCATATAGGTAGGTTCCTTTTGGGCTTTGATTCAGGGGGGCTGGATCAGGATTGTAGCTTCTCACAGGAGTCTTCCAAGAGCATTTACAAAATCACTGATGTTGCTGTGAAAACACTGTGAACTGACATGCTCTTGCTCTTAATCTAGGAGGCACAATTGCTTTAAAAGCACCGAGCTTTTCCCAGTCTCTGAGCTCCACGGGAAAAACAAAAATGGGGGGAAACCCCTCCCTCTTCCTTGACGTTTTAAAATACTGTGCCTCTTTCCCAGTGTTTATGTTCTCACCGCCCAGCGACAGCCCACTCCCCCCAGCGAGACGCTGCTCTCCTTTGTCTGAGCTTCCACACAGGCATTTGCACTCACGGGTTCTATAATTTATGGCTGCCCCGGCGCTGAACCCACGCGGCCCCATTTCTGCCGCTTTCTGTGGCAGAGCTGGAGCTGCAGCTCCGGTCTCCAGTAGTGTCAGCCGCGGCACCTGAGGCCACTCAGATGGTTGCCATCGCTGCAGCACATCCAACCTTCATGCACCTGTAGGATGCTCACCACAGCAGCACAGCCACTACCCACTCAGAGGTGACAGGACTGCCCCGGGACTGGCTCTGTTGCTGATACCACTGGTTTATAAGCTAAAACTTTGTTTTCAGTGTTGTTCAGTGCTTTCTGTTGGGAAGCAGTCTTGCCTGGCAATGGTTTCAAGTGCTACAGGTGAAGGCTCAGGGATGGCTGAGATAATTTTACTACAGTTTTGGGGAGGGGGTGTTCACAAATTACTGCCTTGTGTGTTTTGAAAGACAGATAAAGAGTCAGTGTCGACCCTTGGCAGTTTGTTGGCTTTGCAGTTCTGTTATAAAATGGACTGAAAATTAAATTTTTTTTTTAACCAAAAAAACAACAATCAAAGAGCAAACATAAAAAAGCTAATCCAAAAAAATTCCAAGAAGACCTTGATATACTGGTGACATCCACAGGTGTGCAGCCACAGATTTGGAGGATTTAGGGGGAAAAATCCTTGTTGATATTGATTAACTGCCTGCCTGGGTTTTCTGCACTTCCCTATAAGGCATTTGGTACTCTGTCACAGACACAGAGCAATGCTGAATCTGAGCAGCACAAAGGTGGCCTCTGGGTTTTATGGCTTGGCTGAGCATGAGGCTGTGATGTCCCCCTGCCCACGGGCCAAGAGGGATATAGCACCCACACAGCTAGAATCTGCTGTTCTTTTGGGGATGTGGACATAGGAAATGAGGAGGTGAGCAGTGTAACAGCTCAGCACTGTCTCATGTTGTAAGTGTTTTGTGCAAGAACAGGATGGAAGTGCTGAGGCTGGAGAGAAGGAGTTTTTGCTTTTTCTGAATTTTTTGTTCCACAGCAGTTTTTGGTCTGTCTCCTGTGTATATAGCAGAAAGTAGAGGGAAGCCCATATGGTTTGGCTTGGGGTTTTTTTAATGTATGTATGTACAGATAGATAGAAAAGCTGTATGTATATACAGATCTGGGGGAAAAAAAAGGTGAAAACCATTTGGCTAAAAGCTTCATCTGGATCTTGTGGCATCAGTGGTCTCCAGTAACCACTGTCAGTCAGAGGGGGAGCAGCACCTTCTTATCTTGTGCCATTTTCCACGGGAGACCTCAAAGGCTCCTCTGATTTGCAGCACTGGCTGGATTTTGCATCTGGGGATGACTGGCTAGAGGAAGGCTCTAAAGGAGAGAAGCTGATATGCAGTGAAGGAAATAAAAAATGCTCAGCAAGCTGCAATGACTGTGTTAGATGGGACTTGGCTGAGCTTGAATGGGGGAAGCTCATCTTACCATGTGTTTGATCCATGTGGTGGAAGTTGCTCTGCAACCTGGCTAATGCCCCCAGAGTGGCTTTCTCTCCTCTGTTTCACTGCAGTTGCATCATTGCTTTACCCAAACCCAAGATGTTGCATCTGCCCCCACCCCCATTTCTGACACGCTGTGAATGCATGCCTTTCTGCACACTGGGGAGGAAGGGGAAGACAGAGACAGCAAAATGCAGAAGTGTTTTTCTTCCTGGAACATGGAAGAGTTTTGACTGAGTTCACTACTTCATTCCAGTTTCACTTCTTAACCGTCTAGCTTGTGGTTCATAGATGAGTGTGAGAGTCTGCAGTAGCCACCTCTCGAGGGGCATTTCTGAGTGAGGCTGGTGAGTGCATCCTCTGGTGATGCTGAAAGAACATGAAGTGCTGAGGTTGCAGTTTCTCCTGAGCCTGCACTGCATCTGCTCAGTTTGACTCCTCAAAGGCACAAAGACCCATAGGAGAGGAGGATCCTCCTCCTGCTTCCTACGCTTGTCTTCCTCCTCTGCTGTGTCAAGAGTGTTCCTGTTTTTTGGAAAGGAGGAAGGTGGTTTTGTCTTTGAGACAATCTGATATCTCCTTTCACTATGTTCTCCTTGAGCTTTGCAGGGGGATTTATACCCAACAGCAGTTGCAAAAGTGGTTCACTAAGACTCAGACCATTGTTTTTGGTACAAGTCTACATTAGTTTCTACCTAAGTGACACTTCCAGGTTGCCTGGACACAGGCATTCACTGGCAGCAGGACTGGGATTCATTGACATCTTTGGCTTGCAAAGGCATCAGGAACTGAAGACAGACTTTGTCTCATCTTTCTGTCCAAATCCAGTTACAGGTAAAACTTATCCTGATAAATAACCTAAGTCAAAAATGTCAGTTTTCCTCTTGAAGGAGGTAAGGTGGAAATTTGCTTTAGTTTTAATAGCCAAGGGCAAGAACTCTAATTGCTTAGAGTACATGTCTTCCTGCAGTCATACATTCTGCTTTAGAATTTTGGATTTAGAGAATGATAAATAATTTCAAAATTCCTTTTTTCTTTTACTTAAGGTGAAAAATGGTACTTACTGAGTCAGTTGGAGTCAGCTGCACCCATTTCAGTGGTGATTTTCCATTTGTTGTATCCAGCAACCCATCAATATCATTCCTAAATGAATATTTCATTAAGGAATGCAGACAGAAGTGGGAGGCAGCAATTATTTACCTGATTTAGAGCTGGAACATTTCAACCAGCTTCTTCCAGGAAAAGAATTACTGTAAGGTGTGACTTCCCTATCACTCAAGCTGGGGATTTTTCTTAACCAAAGTCCAGCTGATGTTTTAGCTTCAGCTCATGGTATTTCTTACTGATGAGCACTGCAGGCTGTCTCCCTCCAAGGGAGAGCTTTGTCCAGCAGAACTCTTCCAGCAGTGGATCACAGCATGTCACTAGGGGCAGGAAAATCCACTTGACTGTTATGATGCTTATGTGTGGGAGGAGTGAAAGACCTTTCAAAAAACAGATGGACTTTCTCTTCTCCAGCTGTATCAGCCCATTGCGTGCTAATTACTGTTTAAGTGATGGAACACGGCTCTTTACCTTAAAGCACATTATTAACAGCATCAGTGTAAGCACTCAACAGTCATCCTGTTGCTTAAACATGAGAGAAAGCACCCTGAGTATTTTTAATATTTTCCCCCCAACAATCAGTGTAAGATACAAAAAAGAAAATTGTCTTGAGGCATTGGACACAAAGTTGCCCATCAGCAGAGTGTGTAAGGGGAATCTGTTGAGGATGGCTATTGAGTACAAAGCAGTGCTGCAGTCTAGCTCTTCACTGTGTTTGGAGCTGGATAAATGGAAAATATGGGGATGAACTTCTGCTGGATGTAGCAATATTGCAAATAAGTCATGAAACTACCTGGTGGCTGTCTCATGCTTTCAGGCTTTAATTTTTACATCATCAGGCATGCATGAGCAAGCACGATATTTTGGGGTGGATAGATGCTTCCATGCATGACCCCTGCTTCAGAGCTTGGCTGCAGCTCTGAGTATAAACATAACCCCATCCCAGGCAGCTCAGTGTGGTGTTTTGCTCTCCTGTGTCTTCTGTTATTAAACCAGACCTCTTGTATGCTCTGTGGCACAGTCTTCTGTACAGAAGGAAACAGCCAGTGATAAATACTGAGATTTTCCACTATCTACCTACCTCTGAAGTATTTTAATGAGAAAGCTGTCTGCAGTAGTCTTTGAAAACAGACCATTATGTTGTATGAAAACAGCAGTTTTTCCCTCCAAAATCAAATGATCCTAGCAAAAATCAGAAAGAGGATGTGGTGGAACTACAAGCAATTCATTCTTTAAAAAATGGATTTAGAGTTTGATATTCCCTTACTAGGATCTGAATAGCCTATTCAGATAATATCTGGATATAAATGCTAGATATAATTGCTAGATAGAAATGCTGAGAATGACTAATCAGCAAATTGTACTCTTAGGCTTGCCCAGACACACATTCTAAAAGGAAATTATTGCTATTAAGCATTTTCCATTTAATGACTTGTGTTTTTCAGCTCTTGGAGGCTGCTTGACAAAATGAGAATTTAAAAAATCAGTAGGTAACTGAGAAGTCAGCTCAAAAGCAAGCTCAGAAATGGTGCAGTTGAAGTCTTTAGTAATCATTATGTACCTGGAGATTACCATCATCATTTCCATCACTGTAGCTGAGCTGGCTGTAAAATAATGACTGCTTGTGGTTTCTTCAATAATTGTTTTCAACAGCTGAAATCATTTTCAGCCACTATTTTGTTATGGGCATCTTGTTCCTTCAATTCTTTCCTATCCACTCTTATCCTTCAAACAGCTACCTCTCCCAGTATTTCCTGGCCCAGATTTCAAGAGACCTTTAGAAAGTAGTTAAACTTCTGGATTGTTTTCACCCTTGAACCCTTGCTTGAACATAGCCACTTGCTTGAACCCTTTTATTTTTTTCTTTTTAAGTCATCCAAATTTAGGCCTTTTGGACAAAAGCTCAGCATCCTGACCCTCATGGTAAATATGAAAAGACAAATATTTTGCATGCAGCACTGTTTCCCTTACCAAAATATATATGTATGTTGTCATGGTGCAAAATAGTTTTTATTCCTACATCTTAGCCTGGGATCAGTATATTCAAAAGGTAATCTCTTATGTTAAGAAACCTGCTGCTCTGTTGTTCCTTCCTCCACAAGAGGAGCTCAAAAGATTATTCTTCTTTCATTATTCTTAATCCAATTCTTCAGTGGAAATGGACGTTCTTTTTATTGAATCCATTTATTTAATTGCTGCTTCTGGAAAGCTATTTCTTGGCCCACAAGAAGTTAGAAAAGCTTGGATATTTTCCTTTTTATTGGGTTATAAGGTTTGCTGTGGGGAAGGTTGGTGCAGAAGTCGTCTAGAAATCCGGTCTTACTGTTGCACCCACCTCAATTTATGCACTCTGATACACCAGGGGGACAAAAGGAGCATCCTCCTTTCTCAACTCTGTGGGACAGCTCAGTGTCACATATTTTCTATGGTATTTTTTTCTTGGCCCATAATATCTGAGCTCTGTCTCTCACTGGTCACTCTTATGCCACGTTGATAGCCATGGAAAATCTTTTAATGTGTGCCTTGAAACTCTATTCCTGGAGGCACAGAGCCAATCTGGATACAAATAATCTTCTCAAACCCCCCTTGCCTCCCTGGTTATCACCCTCTGATTGTTGGACAGCTGGGCAGGACAGAGCAATGTTGCAGTAATAGGTGTAACCACCTTGAATGATCCTGGTTTCACCCCTGAGCAGAGAGAGCTGGGCTTTTATTCCTTAGAGGAATTTCCAAGTATGAACCCTTAGACTGAGCTGCAGAGCCTCGCTGAGAGATGGCTCTGTTCCCAGAGACTTCCCTGCGTGGCCACCCGCTTTGCCTGTCTCTCCCATCGATTTTCCCTCCTGAAAGACAAGCACTGACTGCAGGCCCACTCGGACCAGTGCTGCTGAGGAAGCAAGGAAATATGAAAGGAAGAAATAAGGTTTTGACTCCAGGCACTGAAGGCAACTGTCGTATTTTTTTTCCTCTGACACCCGAGTGGGTGTTGGCTGGGATGTGTCAAGCTTCAAGTTCTCACACATTTAGTAAATATTTAGGGTCTGACTCACCACTGAATCACTCCTGTTATTTTTTTTACTCTGTTCAGAGAAATGGCTTTGCCACTTAGATAACACCAACCCTCTGAGGTCCTCTCACTTTTTGTATTTTAGCATCTCATGGTCATGTGTGTCTGTCCTCACAGTACCACCTTCAGGATGGGGAGATGGCATCAGCCCTGGCTGGCAGGACTCAGAAGCATACTAGTCACAGGCACTTGAGTTCTTTGACACAAAATCCAAAACTGGCCAAAAGCTCCAGCCATCAGCTGGTGAGACCCCGGCTCCTTAGTGCCTGGTGGGTCACACACCAGCTCCTGCTGCTGCCTGGGGGTCATTTTAGTAGCTGCACTGCTTGTATTGCTATACCTGGGAGAGCTTCTGTAGAAATCAAGAAAAGCGCAATTCCCCCCAGAGATGATTGTGATCAGTGTTTTGTATGTACAGACCTCTGCTTTCATTGCAGGTGGAAGACAGCATGATGGATGTGTATGATTTCGTGTACGAGGAGGTGAGGAGGAACACCTCCAGCTTCAGGAGGCATGAGCTGACTGCCATTCATGAAGCAGTAAGTTGTCTTTTACCTGCAGGAGAAAACCATGCTCTGGGGTATCTTCCTGAGGGTTTTCGCAGGCTGGGGCTGACGCCTGTGCTCTGTCTCGTGAATGCTGCAATGCCATTTTCCCTCAAGAACTGAGTCCTCCAGCCTGCTGTGGAGTCTGCTCCTCCCTTCTTATCCTTCTTTTCTCAGATCTGACCAACCAGATTATCAACAGGAAGAAAGGCTCACCTCACTGAGCATCACTTTGATGCAGGATCTACAAAGCTTCTGCCCTGCAGCTGCCATAGTATTTTCTGTCTCAGCAGCCCCTGTGACTTGCTCCCTATCTGTGGTACAAGAGTGTGGATATACACCTGGTCAAGTAGAGAGGAGGGGGCAGGAGTTCCACATAGTCTAGCAGTAGTATTTGCATGTGGTTATTCCTATTTATCCTCAAGTTTGTGTCTGAGGAATACTGGAGGCTACACGACCTCTTACAGAGCTGGAGACTGCTATCAGGCTCCCAAAAACCACTACCCAGGATGCTGTTGGCCTGTGTAGCTCAGCAGGTAGGCAAGGGTGGTTATGCAGAGCACAGGGAGGACACTTGCCCCTAAAGCCATAGGAGATGAGTGAGGATGTCCCCCACAGTGAGAAACTCCCGAGTCCCTGCTGAGTAAAGGAGATGCCATTCCCTCACACAGCAGGGCTTGTTTGGGGCGTGAGTTCATGGCACACACAAGGCTGGATGGGGAGGTCAGCTCTGCTCAGCTGTTTCCAGACACCTCCCACACAATTCCCTGTATCCTTCTGTGTTTTCTTAAATCATCATAACAAGTACTTTTCAAAGCTGTTTCTATCTGTGCTCTCAAAACACAGAAGAGGTCAAATGTTCCTTTTTGCAGTGGTGGTGGTGGCCCTCAGAGCCATGCCCAGGCATGGAAGTGCTTGCTTTCAGGGTTGTGGAGCAGCACTCCCAGGGTCCTATTTGATAAGGAGAACCAGGCACAATGCCTGGCTTCACCAGTTGCTTATTTTAATTGACACTTGAATTGATGGAGGAGTCTTTCTACTCCTATTTTTTTTTCCCCTTGTGCCAGAGCTCCAAACTGTCCAGTGCACCACAGCTATAGGAAACCAGCTCCCTGGTGGGTGTTGCTGGGGATCCCCTCAGCCCATAACAATCACTGGAAACATGAGTTTGTGCATCCCTGGGCTTTCTGGAGCAGCCACTGCGAGCATTAATATGACCACAGAGGAAGGGCTCGGCCCCACTCCCAGGCAGCAGTCCTGGGGGAGCATGAGCAAGTTTGAGGCCAGATCCATCCACCTCCCCTGAATTTAGCCTGCATTGCTGCAGTTGTTGATTCCTACATGCTTTGCTCCTTGCCGCCCTGGTTGGTAACCCTGCCTGGGGCAGCAGGGGCCCGTTGCCAGCACCTCCTGCTGCAGCAGCTGGTAGCAAGGGGAGAACCCTGGCAAGCAGCTGGCAAACTTCTCCCTCTCTTGCAGTTCCTTTGCTGTGGGAAGCACTCTCCTTTTGGGGACACAACCAATGTTGAGAACAAGACATGCCCACCTGACCAAGTGCACGATGAAGGACAGGTAAGAGAAAGGATTCTCCCACACCATAGTAGGGTTGTGCCTCTGCTTTCAAGCTATCAAAACCTCACTGGTGCTAAAGTGTTAATGAAAATTGTGCTTTTTGATGGTTTCGGGTTGAAACAGGTTGGGATTTGTTTTTTTGGGGTTTTGTTGTTTCAATAACACTGGACACAGTATAGGAGTAGTGTGTTCAACTCTGGAGTCCAGCACAGGAAGAACAGTGACCTCGTGGAGCAAGTCCAGAGGAGGCCACCAATATGATCAGAGAGACAGTGCATCTGTCCTACAAGGAATGGCTGAAAGGATTGCTTTTGTTCATCCTGGAAAAGAGACAGCATGGAGGTGACCTAATTGTGTCCTTCTAGAGAAAGATGCAAGAAAGATGGAAAGGGACTTTTTGCAGGAGGATGTAATGACAGGACAAGGGGGAATGTCTTGAAACTGACAGTAGTTTTAGATTAATACTAGGAAAAAATTATTTACTGTGAGGGTGGTGAGGTACTGGCACAAGTTGCCCAGAGAATTTAGGAATTAGGAATTTAGGAATTTAGGAATTCCCCATCCCTGGCAGTGTTTAAGGCCAGGTGGAATGGAGCTCTGAGCAACCTGGTCTAGGGAAAGGTGTCCCTGCCCATGGCTGGGGGGTTGGAACTGGATGGGATCTTTAAGGTCCCTTCCAACCCAAATCATTCTATGATTCTGTGAATTAGGAGGAAGAGCCCTGGCGGATCAGGAGGTCTCAGACCCACAGATGCAGTTTACTTCACTGCTCTAGAAAGCTTTCAAAATGCTTGTGTTTGCAGCCTGTCACTTCCCTCCAGCTTCCTGTGCATCTCCTGTGCTTGCAGAGAGTGTGATATCACAGGCATGTATCAGAGCACAAAAAAAACTGTTTGACTTTTCCACATGACACTAATTTCTGACACTTAAAATGTGTTCCAGTTAACAGCAAATGTGGAATTTGATGTAATTCCTTTTTCTCCAGGGCATTAAATAGGTATTAAAATGAGAAGCTCATGAAGCAGGGTGATGATGCCCAGCAGTAGCTTCCTCAAGTACTCTTCATTCTAGCTCTTTCAAGTATCTCAGTGAGGCTGCTGGAGAAGCCACCAGTATTAGACCGTTGTGCACTGAAGCTACAATTTCATATTCTCTGAGCGTATCTATTGCACAATTATGTTTCTTCCACCAGAGTAGCTAAAGCCACCAGCATCAATATATG
This sequence comes from Ploceus nigricollis, assembly GCA_013399945.1. Taxonomy (NCBI): domain Eukaryota; kingdom Metazoa; phylum Chordata; class Aves; order Passeriformes; family Ploceidae; genus Ploceus; species Ploceus nigricollis. The sequence goes on along the minus strand of VXBC01012580.1, from coordinate 894,002 downwards.
GTGTTTCTAGGAAAAACAAAACTATGCCACTGCAGCGATACAAACACGTTGTCAGGTGAAGATGTCAAGTGCTAACAGCACACGTGATGCACAGGCAGATGTCAGCCCGCAGGGACAGCGTTTCAAAGCACAGCCTCCAGGAATGTCACATCCCAGGGCAGGGTGGAACTCGGCTCAAAGAGCAGGAAGGGAGAGCAGAACAAAGCTGGGCACTGTATGGGCCACTCATTCCTCCCACTTAGTGGTCTGTTTCCCTTGCTTGGGAGCCAGGGAAGTGAGCTGGGAGGATGTGCTTTGTGTAACAGGAAACAGCAGAGTTTGGTGGCCACACTACATTCACTCCTGCCTTTGAACGCTCTTTCCTCATTCTGCAAACCCCTTCATCAAGGGCATGCTCTTGCGTTCCTGAAATGGCTGTCTTGGCTAACACCTCGGGGATTTCTGTGAGGCCATTGGTATGCTTAAGGCTAATGTATATTAATGCTTGCAGCACCTCGCAAAATCGAGCTGTTCATTAGTAACCTTGGGGAATGCATTTGGCATCATGGTGTACTCTGCTTTTCTATCTTTCCATTTCCTTCTTTCCATTTTTCAGTGGGTGAAAAGAAAAAAGCTTTTGCTTGCCCACACTTAAGCACACATCTCCCACAGTCCAAAATGCATCGCACCAATAAAATTGTAGGCGTGTTGTAATAACAGAAAAGATACCACAGATGTTTGTCTTCCTAAGCTGCAGCAGCAGCAGAAAAAGGGAGAACTGCCCAACTGTGCAATGCTGCACCCCTTTCTTGCCTCCTTTTCTCTCTGAGGCTGTGGAAGTGCTGTTGTGGGGATAAAGCCCCCCACCAAGCTGCTGCTGTGCTGCAAAGGGTATTTGTTTCTCTCTTCCCAGGACTGCCTGCAAGAGATCCAGGACTTTCTGAAGAAGCACATGGATTTTGTCTTCTCGCTCCTGGGCATTGCCATTGGCTTCACGGTACCAGTGTCTCTCCTTTCACATTTTGGCCCTGAAAGGCATGATCCAGTGAGGAAAAAGCATTCTAAATTAGCCCCCAGAAGCTAGAATTTTGGGTGATTTTGGGTGCTGGCAGCAGAGAAACAAGCAGTGGTGGACTCCACCATGGAAATTGGGAAAGGGTCAGGAATCTGGCCAGGTTGATAGGTAGAGGGGATTTCCTGCAGGAAGAGGCTCGTTGCACAGTTTTTGTGCCCTAACAAGGCATGGCATCTGGGAGTGGGCAGCAGGATGCAGCAGCAGTTGCATTTCATCCACTCAGGCTTGCCTGCATGACTTCTCCTGTGAGTGAGAGACCATGTCACCTCGCTGGGGGCTTGTGAAATATGTAGGAAGCCAGCAGCAGTGGTAGAAAAGGAGATGCAGTAAAGCCATCATACTTTAGGAAACTTGCTACCTCCTTAGATCAGCCTGGGAAGTTGCTTGTGCAGCAAGAGCTGGAAGGTCTTGAAAGCTACTGAGCACCAGCAGTGGAGCTGGAGAGCTGTGCAGAAGGGAAAAGTCCCATCCTATTAGTGACCATTATAAATCTGATGATGTCTCATCTCAGACAATGTGTGGGTAAATCACAGGTTCATAAGGAGCAGGCTGCAAAGGAGAGGGAAAGAGTGCGTTGTCTGGGCTCCCAGGTTCTGTCTTTGAAGGAGTAACATGCGGAGGAGGGATGAAATAATCTTCAGATGATGGCTCATGTAGAAAGGCTCTGCAGTTAATTTTGGGGAGAACAAAAAAGAAGATTAAATGCTGCAAGAGAAGCATGTCTTTCAGTGGTGAAGGGGCTCTGGGGCTGCATGGGGATGGTCTCTTTGGAGATGGAGAGGGCCACTAATTAAAACCAGCCTTCTTGTTTGCCCACCCACTGCTTGGCAGAGGTGTATTACTGTACTTACCTGTACACAAGGACTCTGAACGTGTGGTGATGCACACCAGAAAAGAGCATGTGCCAGGAAACTCCTTTCTCCACCATGAAGGCAGATTTGATCTGCTGTGATATCTCCATGCTGCTTCCCAACTGGGATGACCTTTTTTGATTGAAAGTGTATTTGGAGATTGTTTTATGCCTTGTGTCCACCTTGACACAATTATGGATTAAAAGATTCTTCTCCATCTAAATAAAACCCAGAGGAACAAATGATTTGTATTTTATACTGCTAGCAGTAAATTAGGAAAACCATCAGGCATTGCTATGGAGCTGTAAATGTAAAGTCATGTGTGAATATTGGTGTCACTTTCCAATTTTTCTCAAGTATAGGGAGAATTTCACTGCAGCTATATTCAGATAAAAGTGGGAGCACTTTTATAATAGATATACTTTTTTCACAGCTTGATGCTATAGCCAGATAAGGCAGCTGTCTTTGAAGCCTGTGCTAGAGGAAATCTTGCAGCACAGTTCACTATTGTGATGGCAGGATGCAGGGGAAGCACATAAAGAGGGCTATAGCTGCTCTGATGTCACTGTCCCTCAGCCAACAATGCACACACGTCCCCAGATCAAGCTGCAAGCAAAAGCATTAGCACATTAGGGCATACTTGAAGAAAGAGCACATTGTTACAGCCCTCATTATCCTTCCCACAGCAGCTTTACCTTGGATATGTTGCCTGTGTTAATCCTGATGTGTGATATACCAGGCAGAGTATCACAATAGAGGGGAAGTACACTGTCCTCTGCATTCGTAACTGTTTGGGGTTGGTTTAGGCATTTGTCTGTTTGTTTGTTTTGTTGGGGTTTTTTCTTCAAACAAGACATGGGTGTTGTGGTCTTTTCTCCCTATGGTACCTTTACAAAAGGCTACTATTATGAGGGAGGTATGTTTGTTTGCATAGAGGAATGTTCTGTGGCAGGAACTAAACCTGAATTTCCTGGTTTCGTCTTATTTCTTGGTATTTTTAGGGCCAGGTTTGAGCTGCACTATGCTAATTCCAATCAGATGTTTTAACCATGTGTTGCTTTTCTTTTAAACTTCCATGTCAGAAATGGTGTTCAGCATTTCACTGAAAACCAGCTCTCCTCAGAAAAATGTGACAACCGGCAATATTTATGATTGCTTATTTGCACAGATGGAGCATCATAATCAGTTACACACTTAATTGTATGGCTATCTCATTTATTTCCTTTTAGGTTTATGGGATGTTCCTAACTTCGCTCCTCTGGTTCTCCATCCACTTCAGCAGCAACCTGTACCGGAAAGGCAAATACATCCTGCGAGAGAGGTAGAAACCTGATGCCTGGGCATCCCTACCAGGCAGAGCCAGCTCTTGGCACAGGAAGATGTCTGAAGTCACCCACAAAATGCCCTGGGAAGGTATTGCGCGGGGTCAGGTGGTGGGATGTGTGTCACACATTTCCCTTTCCTGCGCTACTACTGGGCTCAGAGATGCAGATTCCCTCGATGGGGGACATACGAGCTGTGGCTCCACAAGAAGGACACAAGGAGTTCTTTACAACCAAATGGAGAGAAAAGCCCAGCAAAAATCACAGCATTAAACCAAACTTCTCTTGTGCTGTCACCTGAGCAGTTCCCTGTAACCCCCAAAGATGCAATGTTTCTAGGAAGATGGCTTTAGATCACAGCCCAGGATCAATGTTGCACTATCAGTAAATAAATGACAGGAAGTGTGTCACCGCTGGTGGGAAATGTGCTCTCCCAGCCTGGACACTTGCAATGATTAACTTTGGGCATGTTTCTGATCTTGCTGGGGTACATAGGCATCCAATGACTGTCAGCTAATTTTCCCATTTTCAAATACTGCCAGATTTATAGAACTTTTGCTAGAGATCAGGACAAAAAGTCAGAAAGTAGTGAATGAGCTTTGAAACAACTGACCAACAGAAGGACATATTTGTTATTCCTCTTTGCTAATGCAATACAACATTTTTTTAATTCTTAGGATTTAGTCAGCCTCCTAAATCTTGATGCCACACTGATTTCACAGGGGCTTGTTAAGCCACACCTGTGTCTAATTCTGGGCCCCTTAATTTAGGAAGGATGTTGAGATGCTCAAACACATTCAGAGAAGGGCCAGAAGGCTGGTGCGGGGTCTAGAACACAATACCTGTGAAGAGCAGCTGAGGGAGCTGGGATTCTTTAGCCTGGAAAAAAGGAGTCTTGGGGTGACCTTATCACTCTCTACCACTGCCTGAACGGAGGGTGGAGCCAGGTGGTGGTTGGTCTCTTCTCCCAGGCAACCAGGGACAGGACGAGAGGACACAGTCTTAAGCTGTGCCAGCGGAAGTTTAGGCTAGACATTAGAGAAAAATTCTTCACAGAAGAAGGGATTGGGCATTGGAATGGGCTGCCCAGGGAGGTGGTGGAATCACCATCCCTGCAGGTGTTTAAAAAAAGACTGGACGTGGCACTCAGTGGCATGGTTTAGTTGATAAGGTGGTGTTAGGTCATAGGTTTAACTTGGTGATCTCCAAGGTCTTTTCCAACCTGGCTGATTTTGTGATTCTGTGATTCTGTAACTTCCAGCCCCAGCTTTATGTTTATCAGGCTTTGCTAACCCCCTGTGCTCTTGTGGTAAAAGGACTTTGATATTACACACACAAACAGAAGTTTAAATCTATAAGAGAACAGGACTGATCTCCAGCCAGGTCAAACAATACCATGTCCAACTCCACGTCCTTTCTACATCACTTCATCAATAATAAACAATTTGTAAAAGGCTGTCAGTCTAGCTGAAACAACAGCTCCCTGGCATGCTATGCCCTCATGTCGAGGAGGCAGAGCAGCTTCTGAGCTGAAACCCATCATTACAATGTATGTAGCACCTACTGTAAATTATACAGCTGTGTGAAATGTCTGTTGAGCCAGCAACAGCTTTCACTTCTCTCATACATAGTGGCTTTTAGGCATAAAAAATTGTGAGTAGCAATTGTTTACTGAGATAGACATGGACAACCCTGTGATGACGTTCAGGACAAGTCCTCGCCCTCTGGCAGGGGCTGCTGCATGTACAAGAACAGCAGTACAGCCTACAGCACCTGGCTGGCATTTTAACCTGGGCTGCAAATACCTTGCATTGGAAAGAGTTGTGTTGTGGAGGGCTGAGGGAGGGCTGTCACTTCTCATTCCATGCCCTTGGGACCAGCAGAGCTTCACTGTTGGCTTCACTGGAAGCAGGATGAAGTCCAAACTGCCCCAGTGTATATTCAAGCTACCTCCTGGCAGTCACCAACACACCTCAGTCTGGCAGGGAATTGGGTATGATATGCACTTCCAGCTTATGCACTTTCTAATGGGGAAGTATTCATTTATACATGTATATGTATCATCACGTATATTGATCTCTGGAAAGAGACAATCTCCCTTGTGAGCTCCAGCTGCTACTCTCAGGCCACTGCTATTGTTATTCCTCAGGCCAGCTGGCAGCTCATGTGACTCATGGTTGCTTCAATAAAGATGAATTTCTTGCAAAAGGCCATCATTCCTCCTCTTTTTTGTGCCATGCGTGAAGCTGCCTGCATTGCTTGGGGGTTTATATCATTGGGGGACTCAGTAATTCTTCCAGTGCTGGGAAGAGATACTCCCCATGCAGCTTGTACTTGCCTGTCCCAGCAGTGTGCTGGAGGGAGAGGATGGCCTTGGTCCTTTGGAGGAAAAGGAGCAGCTCATCAACCTCGTCCCACCCTCAGCCAGCTGATGAGCCAGCAGGCTGGCACCTCTCAGGGAGTAATGCAAGCAGAGACAGGGAAAATGCTTAAGGACATGTTTAAGCTGTAACGACCAGAGTGGAAGAAATGTCTATGGTTTCACTATTTTAAGGATTAGGTAGTCAGATCTTGCACACTGCTCTGCATTGGCTAGTTAACTGCTGATATTCTACCATATCAAAAAACATCATGAACAAATTGGTGGAGTCAATATAATGTCATCGGTGTGGGTTACCTGCTCAAGCCTCATCAACAAGTACAAAAAAGTCTCTGTTAAAGCATCACCATCAGGACTGCTGAAGCTTTAGGTGCTCTGTGTTCCCAGGTCAGTTTTTAATGTAAAGGCATAGTTGTGGACAGGAGTACCATATATATGATGAAGGCATCTGATTTTCTGCTCCTGAAAATTACAGAGGGATGTCATTGCAGAGTGGCAGGAGCCCCTGCTGCTACACACAACACAAGCTCTGGAAGAAGAGTGTGTCCAGCCGCTGGCCATCTCATGAGCTTTATTCCCATTTCACTGGCTGCTGGAGCTCCCCTGCAAGGAGCAGCATCTTCAACAAGGAGGTGACAGAGCCATGCCCTTCTCCCAGAGTTCGTGTTGTGTGTAGCAGCAGGGATGCGATGTCATCCTGCTGTGATTTTCAGAAGCAGAAAAGCAGATACCTTCAGCTCCTTGATTTTTAGAAACCCGTTACAGAAATGTGCAGTGTTAACATTTTGTTCACAGTTGTAGTAGTGGCAGCACCGAGGGATGGCTGGATGGAACCTGCAGGATGGGTGAGTGTTAAACAGTGTTTTTACACCTCTGCCAACAAAAAATCCCTGTCCTACAATGAATGTTTTTGCACTTACGAGTCCCTCATTTTCTGCTGGCTAGGGGCAAATTACAGCTCTTGTGTGACCAGAGCAAAACCCCAGGAACTTATTGATAAGTGGTGCCAAGATTTACACAGTGTTGGGAAGAGTGAGAGAGAGATTTTCCTGGGAGAAGAGCACGGAGCTGAGCATTGGGAATGCAAACCAGCAGCCAGACAAGGAAACACCTGCAGAGCAGTGAGCTTTCCTGGGGCTTGCTGTAGAGGAAGCTGTTTGTTATAAGCATGTCAACACTCACACTCTGCTAGGAAAGAAATCCTATTTGTGTAGGCATATATGGGGGAAAAAAAATAGAATTTTCAGACCAAAGGTGCAAAGTTAAATATTTAGTTGTGAATTGGCTCCAGCTACTTGTCAATTAAGTTGCAGCAATTATCAGTTATTTCCACTAAGATCATCTGGGCACTTGCAGTCTGCCTCTCTCTGAGCATGCAGAGAGAGCTCTGCTCATGAGTTACTTTTTTCCTTTTACTTTAGACACCCCCCCAGTTTTATCTGAGGCCACAGGAAGAGGGACCAGCATAAGGCCAGGTTGCTGTGGCCTGTGTGGCCACCTTTGGGTCTACCTATAAGCCTGTGGGGCTGGGGAGCATCAGCCCATAGGAGCAGCAAGCACCTTTTGTGCTGCTCTCCACCTTTCACTGCTCATGCACTGCTCAGGCACTGCTCTGCCAACAGGGGCATTAAATTCCATAGAGACCCTACATGGGGCTTACCATATGCTCATGGCTGGACTGACCACAGCTTGCTTATGAGCCAGAGGAACTTTGCCAGCTTTTCCACTCTCTCTAATGGCAGTGGATGATGCTTAGAGCACTTGTGGAAAGCACTGGTTAAATAATACAGTAACTCTCTACAGAGGTTTGGCGGTGAGGTGAGTGAGAATCTTTCAGTCTTGTGGTGTGCTGTCTTGACTTCAAACTGGTGTGCTATTTCCTGGCCTTTTGACCGTGTGTTTGAGAGGTCCTACTGTCCTTGAAATACAACTTCCTCATGCAGCAACCCCTTCACTATGCAGCTTGGATTGATGCCTGCAGCATGCTCCTAGAGAAGACACTGCTGAGCAAGTCCTTCCAAAGCCTTAGAAGCTGGCAAATCTGGGTGGACCCTTGCAGTACTGGAGTGTAAGGAAGCCAACTCCTGCCAAGGTAAAGCTGTGTTTATAAGCTGCAGACACACAAAATATTTTTGGAAGTAATAGTTGGTAGACACATGTTTTTCTAACCAGGGGCAGAAGTAATGCATTTGGATAAGCAGCTGGCTATAATTCTCCTCTAGAAATGCAGCCAGAGGTGGAAAATGCCCCACACAATCTCGGCAGCACAGCTGAAAGCAGTTGAGGTCAGAAGCTGCTCTGAACACAGTTAGATCACACACATCTTGCAACTTTCACCTGAAGTGTCATTGCAGCTCTCTCTGTTAGTAAAATGCAGCTGGGGAGAAAAGTGATGTATTTCTTAACTGTGTAGTTCCTCTTCTGGGAGAATGAGCAACTGGCAGCAAGAATCAAACCTGTCCACTGAGAGATGTAGCAATGTGTGGGACAGTGGGGAAGAGCCTGGGAGTGAAAAGGGAGAGCTCTGGAGAAGTCTCGGAGGCTGTTTTGGAAAAACACAGGCTGTGTGTGTTTTGCAGCTTTTGGCCAGAGCTGTCAAACCCATAACTGACTGCAGGCCTGTTGGTGAACCACTCCACTCCCCACCATGCCATCCCTCTCACTCCCAGCCCAAAACTACTGCTACCTTCATTGCCTGGAGTTTGGGGGTCCCTCAAACAGATTTATACCTGGAGGCAAACTGCATATCTACCCCTGCCAGGAGAGTCAAGGGGGAAAAGCCCACCTCTTTATCTGGAACAGATATATGTGGTGGTTGTTCAGCTTGCAAGGAAGTGGCACATCTTGGGAGAAATGTGTTCAGACAAGCCTGGAGGTGCTCACCAACACCTAAAGCCCTGCTGTCTGCTAGTTGCTATTCCCTTAGACTCCAGCAAGCAAAGAAGAAAAGTCCTTCCCAGCATTTTTTGCCAGGAAGATGCATATCCCTGTGTTGCTCACCCTGGAGTCACTGGCAATCAGCTAGCTGGGTTGTTTATAGTATCCCAAGACAGAATTCCCCGTCTCCCCTCAGCATCACTACATGCTATTGTTTAACCCCTGTGAGCAGCAGCTTGCTCACGAGCGTGCTTGGTTTCTTTTTAGCCCTGTTACATCAGCAATAAACTATTCCAGTCTTTATTCACCTACTAATGAATAATACATTGATTATACAATAAGAGCTCTCTGCATCGATGGGCTAGGCTCTGGCACCTCCCAAAGCACAGCTCAGCCCAGCTGTGACTCAGTCTTCTCTGATGCCCTGAGAAAAATGAATGTTCACTTTCTGGGCTCACGAGCTAAGAAGAGAGAGCGTCTGCCTGGATAGGAAGCGCGCTTGGGTTTTCACTCCCTCGGCTGGAGCTCCAGCAGGAGCTGATGCTGTCCTTCCCCCCCCACTTATATAACCTGACCTATCACCATAGATACATTGATATAAATATTTAAAGATGGCAGAGAGACAGGCCAGGCAGATGGGAACCATTTGTTGAGTTTATTAGAAACAGAAAGTTCAGGCTCAGCTACAGGTCTCTGCTTGCTGCATCCCTCTCCCCTGAGGCTGCAAGGCAAGTACAACACCCTGCACTGTCACAGTGCTTTGACTCAGCTTATAGAGACGGGCATGGGGATTTGGGATAAGCAGGCACCATCCTCTCCTGCTGGGGCACAGAAAAGGTATTCTGAAAATGTCCCCTTAGACTTGGGGATTAGATTCCTCGTATGGTTTTTTTTAATGCTGCTGTTGTTTGGTGGTTTTTTTTACCACCAGAGGTAAATTGAAAATTCAGGCTATTTCTGTAGTATTTTGCAATAAAAATAAGAAGTGGTGGTTAAAAGCTAACTAGGACCTCACCAGCAAAATGATGTGCATTTTTTTCCCATGGTTTATCTGTCAGTTTTGAGCTGGCTGAGGAGGGCAGGGAGATTGTCATGCAAGCCCAAAGCATGCAGCCAGAGTATGACATCAGCAGCCATCCTGTGGTCCCCAGTGATATATAATAAGGGATTCCCAGATCTCCCGGAGACCGGTCAGTAGGTGTTTAGAGCCTGCCTTGATGGTAATCAGTTTGCATCCTGCTTGCCTGCTCTTCAGGCCCGTGTAAGAGCAGGGGAGGATGTGTGTCCGTCCTCTCCCCTCATCCCCCTCCCTCACTGTTTATAAAACAAAAGGGGTTTTAAGGGGAAGCTGCTGGAAGGCAGGTGGGCATCTCTCTGGGATAATCAGGCTCAAAGCCCCAGGGGTTGGGTTTGCTGAGTCCTGCTGGTAAGGGGTGTTCTGCTAAACTCGGACTGGGAGGCAGCATCTGCTCTAACGAACGCTGGTGAGTCATACCCAGAGGTGCCAAAACCTCCAAGCATGACACTGGCTTTTATAAACAGGTTCACAAAAAAACCCAACAACCCAAGACAAACAGACAGAAAAAAACCACTGAACCACTGCCAGTGCCTCCTCTCTCAGCTGCTTCACTCTGCCTGCAAACCCAACTGCAGAAGCACATTCAAATAGCCGCTTGGGGATGGGTTTATTTTTTTAATTTGGGGTTTGGGGGATTTTAAAAAAAACATTTTTAGATTTTTTTTTTTTCTTTCAGGGGTGAAAGGCTTGGGGGGAGGTAGGTAGCTTCCTCACAGCCCTGTCTGCAGCTGGTGCTCTGTGAACAACTTCACCCCCTGAGCACTTGAACCAGCTTTTCCTCCTGAAGAGGGAAGTCATCAGCCCTATTCATAGCACTCACACTCAACACTGGCATGTGACACCCAGACACGAACTGAATTTTTGCAAATTAGCTTAACTTATTTATAAAGACCTGGTAAAGCCACTGAGAGTCTTGAAAAGATAGTTGTGGTACTTTATAGGCTGTACAGCAAGTAATGCAGTGTGAGAAATGAGTACGAAGCATGAGAAATGAGTGTGCAACACCTGAAATCACACATAGTCCTGGGAAACAGTGTCTGTTATCTTGTCACTGTGCTATGGTGATGGCATTTTTCTTCCTGTACCTAAAAGCCAAAGTTTTCAAATATACCCAGCTGAGCTGCTTAAAATAACAACAAGAAGAAAAGACAAACCTTGAAATACTTTTCCACTTCCACCTTTTGTTGGCATGGCGAGTTTAAACCCAGTAGGCTTTAGGCTGTAACTGGGAGCTTCTTGTTGTAGGAGATGGTGGGACTGTGGCCCTGCTGCCCCTGCCAGGGCCACAGCTGTCCCTGAGCAACATGTGCTCCAACAGAACCTTAAGGAAGGTCCCAGAAACAGAACTCTGTTGGCTCCAAACCAAATTGTTGCCTAATACAATTTTTGGACGACACAAAAAAATTTATTTCTTGTTTTCCATTTTCCTTCACTCTCCAACATAGGAAAAAAGGGCAGAAAGCAAGAAGAGAAAAGCCATACTGGGGAGATAAAAACAGCACCAAAAAAAAGCAATCCTAAGCTCCCTGGAAGCAGTTTCAATGCCAACCCTGTGACAGTGATTGCACTGCTCTCCAGTGCACAACAGTTGATTTGAGAGTCATTTTCCCTCATAGGCAGTGGGGCTGCTGCTGCTGAAGGCCTTACTGCTGCTGGTTCCTTCCTCTCCCCCTCACAGACTCTCCAAGCAGCATCTCTGAGAGTTTTTTTGGGAACAGCTGCCTAAGTGCACGAGAGGCTTCTTGGTTCATAAAGTCTCCTGTTTTCAACCTCTAGGGTTTTTTTCTCCTTTTCTTTTCTTTTCTTTTCTTTTCTTTTCTTTTCTTTTCTTTTCTTTTCTTTTCTTTTCTTTTCTTTTCTTTTCGGGGGGGGGAGTGGGAGTGTTTTACTATTTATAACTGTAAAGGATGGAGGTGCAGAAAAGAAGACACTGTGGGACACTGTGATGGAGCAAGTGAGCAGCTTTGGGATCCTGCCATTATCATTTGGACTGATGAGCAGGAGCCACACAGGATTACAGCTATTGCTGTAGCCAGATGGGTCATGCTGATAATTCGGGACAGCAGTTACATGCATAAATAGCCTGGTGAACCCCGGCTTTGTTGGTAAGTCTGGATGAGTGAATGTGGCTTAGAGACAAAGGGGTTATGAATCCATGGCAAGCCCACAATCAGGGACATACTCAGCATAAGTAATTAGGGAACGGAGCCAACTTCTATTCATTCCTGGTCCCTGCTGCCATGTAGTGCATGGGCTGTTACTGAGGGACACAGAAAGTTTTGATGAACATGACAAAACCCTGGACCAACTCATCCTTGAGGGCAATGGGGTGATTTTGGAAGAAGCTGACTTGATTTCAACATACATGTGTTGGAAATGTGTGCTAGCTAACAGCTCGTTCCTGACTATGGGATGCATGGCTGGGAAGACTCTATCAGAGTGTGCAAATACTTGGCTCAGAAGCTGCTCCCTGAAATCCTTCACTGGTGGGAAGTACCCAGGCAGGAAGAGGGCAGGTTTCCCCATACGACTCTGCAGGCGGGTGCCAGGTTCATATTTAGCTCGGTGAGGTGCTGACCTTGGCTGGAGCTGCTCACTGATGCCTTTTCCAGGCATCTTCCTATGCTCTGGTTGTGTGACTTACCATCCTGCCCCTGGAGAAGTGAATGAGCTTCCTGGAAGCATAACAGGGGGTGAGAACAATTTATATTTCTAAGGATGAGCAAGTGGGCCAAAGTGGGTCTCAGCCTAAAAGCTTAGAAAATTTCATCATGTTTCTACTGTGTAGCTTTGAGAGGGAAAGGGGTTAACTAAAATTCCCTGTTGATTTGTAATTTTTTTTTTTAAACTTTTTTTGGGGAAAAAGGGGAAAAAGGAAAAGAGGAGTTGGGGGAAAAAAAGGAAATTAGAAAAGTGGGGAAGGAAAAGGGAAAAAATAAAAAAAAGAAGAAAAAAGGGGCGACTCTCTTTGGTGGGCAGCCCTGAAGCCCCCCTGATGTTCTTGTTACCCAGTAGCCAAAGGAAAACATCCTGAGTGGTTCTACTGAACTTGATGAAATTGGTTGCAGTACCGAAGCCAGAAGCTTAGACAAAAACTGTTCATCAGAGCAGATTTAGAGATAAAATAAGAAGGGGAAATGAGGAAACACTTCTCTGAATTTCAAACTGATAGTTTTAACGCAAAAGACCTTTGCTCTTTTTT
>VXBC01012580.1:841552-880375 GCA_013399945.1 Ploceus nigricollis | reverse complement strand
GCTGTCCCCGCCGCCCGGGAAGTTATTTTAGGATGCGAATTCTGTCCAGGCTGGAGAGGCTGCCTTTCCTGAGAAAGTTTTTCTTGAAATAATCCATCCAGACATGCGGCTAATTTAGCAAAAGGCAGTGTATCCCGATTTCCCTGCAAATCAGGTTTGTCCCGGTTAGAAACAGCCTCCGGCAGCGCGAGGTTGGCTGGCAAGAGTCCCCCTCTCTCTGCTCCTGCGCTCGGGGGCAGCGAGATATGCCCGAGCAGGCTGCTGGTTTCGTGTTTTAAATACTCTGGTTTCCATTCCACAGAATGCTTTTTTGTCTTGGAAACGAGTCCAGCCCCACCCTGGCAGGCAAGGCTCCGCTTGGATGCCCCTTGTCCAGTGCCCTGTGCCCCTTGTCTGACATCCCACCCTGTTGTCGAAGATTTGGGATTCTTTTTTCTCAGTGCTTGCTTACAGCAGCGAATGTAGCAAGGAGGGCTGGAGAAGTGGGAAGGGGACCGATGGTTTCCAGAACAAGCCCTGCTTTGGCACCTGGAGTTGCACTGCCTGGCTGGAGCCTTTGCCTGCTGACTCCTTCCTGGGGGTGCCTGGGGAATCTCTTTGGGGGGGTCCCTGTGCTTGGGAGGTGTTGGGCTTAACCAAGTGGGTGCTCCCTTCAGGCCTGTTCGTCTTGTGTCTGGCTATAACACTGGCCAAGGGGGAGATGACAAGTTCTGATAACAACTGTGTTAATTGATGCCTGATGTGTTGCCAGCTGCGTGGATGAGCGATAATTCAGGGTTGGTTTTTTTTAACCTTTTCCTCCACCCTTAAAATGGCCGGATGGAGGTGGGTATGGTTGTCTGTGAAGTGTTGTTCCTTCCGAGTTACCGTGCTTACCCCAGGTTTTTTTCCTTGCCTTCTGGTCCTGATTTCCTGCCATTCTTGTCGAAGAAGCTGCCGGCTATGCTTGTGAGGAAGGGTCTCCTGGGTGGCCGGAAGGATGCTGGGGGCTCTGCACAGCCACCACTTCTCAGCAGGATTAGTTGTTCACCTCAAAGTGTTGTAAAAGAGCTGATCTTTTATAAATGGGCATTTTGCTTCCAAGAGGAATTGCCAATCTGTATAATTTCCCTGTTATGACATCTGGTGCCTTGCCCTACCCTTTTGGAGGGTGCTCCCTGTGAGTGGGGAGTTCAGTTCCTTCCCAGGAGGGGTGCCTGTGAGCTGGGACCCGCTGGCTGAACAAAACAGCTCCCAGTGCTGGACCTGCTGGTCCCCTCACACTGTCTCCTGTGCAGACTGGAATTCTTCTAATTCATTAGAAGAATTAACAATGCTTTCTGTGAGGCTAGCCAGCTGAATGGTGGTTGAATACCAGATCTTGGAGTTCTCAAGCTCTTTTGTGTTGTTTTTTTAACTAGTAGGTGAGGGTTTACCACCAAGGTGGTAGGTTAGGTTTACCACAAAGGCAGGTTAGCTGCCAACTTGGCACCACCAGCTGGGGAGGGATTCTGTGCTTAACAGCAAAGTGCGACCGTCCTTTTCGCGGGGTCACATTTAAGGACAGAATGTGGTGCTGAGCACCCTTGCTGCACGCTGGCTGTGTTGGGAAACCACCTCTAACCACAGGGAGGTGTGAGACAAGGCACCTGCAGCCCTTTAGTCCTGCCAGCTGGTTATTATGAAAGGGCTGATGGGCTCCCCGTGCTTATTTGCTTATGATTTGCCTTGTGTGCAGCTGCTGCTGGGTGCTGTTGATGAAAACAAGCCAGAGGCAGAGCCCAAAGTTTGGCAGGCACCATGCTGAGCTGTAAAGGAGCTTGTTCTAGTGCCCAAGAGGAAGAAGGAAGCAATTCTCAGCCTTAGTTACTCTGATAACTTTTTCATGTAGCCCCGCTATCCTGCTGGAGTGTAAATAAACTGACACCCCTCTGGCTTCCTCCCCCTGGCAGCGCAGGGGGAATTTCACAAAGCTTCTGTGTTGAAAAAGCAAAAGGTGACTCTGCTGCCAGCTCCTCGTTCACTGTACCTGAGATGTTTCAGTTTTATTTGATTTTTTGGGATAGCTTTTCCTTTGTGCGTGCATTCTCGAGAAGAAGATGGCGAGACTGTGCTTGCTCCAAGGTGGCTCTCGAGGGAGCAGCGGCCGCTGCATGGACCACACGTACAAACGAGTGCCTGTCCCAAGAGAGAGGGTCCCCACGTGTTTCACAGTGGCACCCACCTACTGAAGTGGTGGAGGAGGCCGTGGTCAGCACCTGTGGGCTTCACGTGGTTAGGAAAACACAGGGCTGAAAAGACAAAAGTTTTTCTGTGTTCCCAAGTTGTCCTGAAACCTTGGGTGGCTGATGGCGAGTGGACTCTCTGCCCTGTGAGAGGGAGCAGTAGCTGTTGCTGGGCAGTTTGGCTGGTGTGATGGGCAGCCTGAGCAGGGCTGGGCATTTGGCAGTTGGAGCTGCTTCTCCATCCCATCCCTAGAACTGGGATGGCTGGACTTCGACCGCTCTCCTGAATTTTCCAAACCCGATAGCAGAGCTCAGTGTGTGGGGCTGAACTGACCACCGCTGCAAAGGGTCCCTGGGGAGGCTGAAGGAAGCCAGCGAGCTATTTTAAAATATAATTAAACGTAACCAAGGAGGAATTGACTTGCTTGGAGAAGGATCGCTCAAACTTATTAGCTAATACAGCCCATGGCAGCCTTCCAGGTCGAAAGCACCACTGGCTGCCCTAGCAGAGAGGTGTCTAATTAAAAGGAAGAGCTTGCTCCTAATGCCATTTTCTAGGCACTGTCTAACTCTTCTGTGTGCTGAGGGGATGTCATACAGCCTGGGTGCAAAGGGAAGGAAGGGCAAGAACAGAGGGAAGGTGGAAGTGAGAGTCTGTCTCGACAGGGGTGATTGAAAGGGAAGAGGTAGAGGAGCTGCATATTTCTTGTGCAGCACCGGAAGATCTCTTAACTGTGCCCTGCAGTCTGCAAAGACTGCACAGAGATACTTGGTGTTGGTGATGAGAGGTGACAGTTGTGGGGAGGTGGCAGCTCTCTGTGGCGGTTGTCCCATGGTAACACTTTTGCTGAGTGGCATATGACCCTCCCATTGTGGTGAGGAGGGTGGCTGTGCACCACTGCTCACAGCTTTAAACAAAGAATGGAAGGTCTCATGGTTCCTGTAGCTCTGAAACGTGGGTTTGAAATAACTGCGGACTAACAAAGTAGCTTGCATCTTGTTGTGGGTGCAGGCGTGGGCCGAGCAGTGCTCCAGTGCCACTGGTGGCAGTGCCTGGCTGGTTGGGCTGCTGGTCTCCCTGGGAATTGCAGAGAGCCTGATGAGCAGCAAGGACCTCATGCTGGCCCAGCATCTTCTTCCACAGATTTTGTTTGGTATCCTGGGACAATGTACAGGCAAGGATATTTTTGTGTGTTTGACCCTGCAGCTACTTAATACCTGTCTTTGAAGGGCAACAGAGAGGTTTCCTTAGCAAGCTCAGTACCTATGCTCAAGTTTTGTTGCTGGGATGTTTTAGGGCACTCTGTCAAGTGAGCACAGCCCTTCCATCACCTACAAAACCTCTTCTGAAGTTTCTGTGTGCAGAAGGTTTTTCGAAGAGATGGGTGCACCCTGCCCTATAGCAAGGTACCAAATTGCCCTATTGCAATTGCACCCGATTGCACTTAATGGGCTGGGCTGCAGCTGAAAAGAGGGAGTGCTGCTGGCTGGAATGGGGATTGCTCTATTTTCCTCACGTTATTCTCCTATCAGCCACCGTAATACTTATCTTCTGCAAGAGCATTAACAGTGAGAAACACTTTGATCCTGAGCTGTGGAAGTGCCTTTCACTGTACTATTAAGAAGGGAAAGCAGTTGTATCCCCATTGTAGTTAAATGCTTATGTACAGGGCTAAATTAATTTTAAAGCAATATCTTAAATTGTTTTCCTCTCTGTTGAGGGCAGTTAAACCCTGGGAAGTGCTACTTCTGTCTGCAGCAGGGATCAGGCTGGGGCAGGCTGGCAGCGGCCTGTGGCCACAGTGCTCCCCATTGTAGGACCCCACTCCTGGATTTTGGTGCTGGATTCCCATTCTCCTCCCATCCATCAAGCTTTATTTGGCCTCTGGCATGCTGCTCCTCCGGGAGTGTTCCTCTGGAGCTTGTTTTGAAAAGCTCTGCAGTGTTGTAGGGCTGGTAACTATAGGCACCAGTGGAGAATATCGCTCCGGCTGGCAGCTCTATTAATAGCCACTGCTGGAAGGTGTGCTGCTGGGAGCAGGGCTGCAGGCTGCTCTCCTCCTCCTGCCTGCAGGGCATGGTGCTCTTCCCAAATGCCTTTCCTGCAGTTCCTGGGCAGGCCTTGCCTGCAAACTTTCAGCCTGACCTTTAGTGGCCGTGGAGCACCCTGGCTGTGGAAGGCAGCAGAAAGACCTCGCCTGTGCTGTCACAGAGCCTTATCTGCCACTGCTGTCTGTGAGTGCCTGTGCCGAGATAACCTTCTGCATTGTGTGCCTGTCAAACTGCCACTCTGTGTCTTATTGAAGTCCCTTCCCCTGCTTGCACCCTCCAAAGGGGCTCCAGGGCATCCCACAGCCCACCCCAACACACAGCACAGCAGTGATCTCTAGCACATCTCACCTTAAAATTTCAGCTGAGTTTTTGGTGTGAAGACTTGACATTGTAACATGGAGATGGTCTCAGCGTTGAACCCAAGTTCCCAAGTTCCTGGGCCACCATTCAGCTGTCAGCCCTTTGCTGCACCCCACGCCCTTTTCAGCAGTTCCATGAGGTGCAGCTGTTGCAGTAGAAAAGAAATTAATCTGCTTTCCAGGAGGCGAGCTGCAGGCTGTGGGAAGGTGTGGTGCTACTTGGGCACATGCTGCGTGTCCCTCTCTTGCCTGACTCAGTCGTCAGGCTGGTAGTGCAGGACCTGTAATGTGCTAGCACGGATCTTGCAAGGGCTTGTACTGCCCTTCCAAAGGTAGTTTCCATCAAGTTATGAGCCTCTATGTCCTTGTTTTTTCTCTACTCGTGCTGCTTCACCTAGAGACCCACAAATTACTGGGAGCAAAGCATTCAACCCCAAATTAGCAGTTTGTTCCTGGCCATATGAGGGGCTTCTTGCATGGGAAAATATTTCAGCCTTGGCAAGGCACTTTGCTTTTCTGCATCCTGGTTCCCCACACCTGAAAAGGAGGGGCATTCATTGTTACTCCATCTCAGCTGCTTTGCAGGTAGTGTTGGAGAGGAGCCATGGGGAGCCCTGGCTGGGCTTCTTGGGTGGGGTCTGGGTGCTGCCCTCACGAAGGGCTCTGCTTCCAGGTGGTATAAGGGAAATTGCAAACCTCTGCGGCATGAGAACCTGTTAAAAAATCTCCAGTCGTCTGCCTTAATCATAAACCAGCTAAAATTCATTAAGCTTTCTTGGCAGCATCCTGCTTCTTGTTAGTAGCTGTGGTATTTCCCAGGCATCGTGGCGTGAGTTCTGCCGGCAGCATTTTTCCAGCAAGGCGAGAGCCTCTCCCAGCCCTTGGGCTCTCACAGGTTGGGAAGCAGGATCTGGAGGCAGGGCCAGCCATTGCCGTGGGAAGTGGCACTGCTAAAATACACCATTGTGAAACTGCTGGCACCTGCACTTCCCTCCTTTGCTGATCGGAGCCACAGGATGTCTGTCTGCTTTGCTCAGGCATGCCCAGCAAGCTGCCCTGTAGCCAGAATTTCTTTCTTCTCCTCCTCCCTTCCAGGAAATCTGTTTCAGAGAAGGGTGGAGGGAAGGGAGCAGAAGGAAAAAGGCTGGGGGTAGCGGAAGGGGCTGGGGAGGTGATGCACATCCTGTCATATGTGAGTTTTAGGGAGCAACAGGTTAAGGTGGAGGCAACTCAGAAGTGGGGTACACTACATTAAAAGGGGAATGGGGTCATTCCTTGCACCCCTAATTCATAAGAATTTCTTGTAGAGAGGAGTGACTAAGCTGTGAAAAAGCTTGTTCCCTTGCCCGACAGCTGGATCTGGAAATTTTAGGGTGAACAGCGTGTCCATTGGTGAGGCTCAATCCAGGAAGGAGCCTCGCTATGTGCACAGTGGATTGGGAAGGAAACCAGAGCTGCACACCTGCTTTCATCATGGTGCTCATCTGGCGATACCTCCTCACATGGGCTACCATCCCATCACCTCTTGGGAACACAGGGTCTGCCTTTTCTTGCCCCTAGGCTGCATTTGATGGGGACCTTCCCCCGCTGTGTCAACCAGGAACAGCATTCCTGAAGAAGCAAGCCTTGGGCAGGCAGGATCCAGCTGGAAAAGTCTAGCTGTCTGTGGAAGAAGCAATAAATCTCTGGAAGCTGGAAAATAGCAGTAAAGAGGAAACGTCGGAGCCTGCAGCACCACCTCTGCTGTGCCAGGAAGCTGCTCAGGGTGTGAGCTCTGGGGCCAGCCCCATCCTGGGGAGCACCACTGATGTGCCTTCCATGGGTGCCACGGTGCTGGCAGCAGAACAGCAGGCTGGGGAGGTCGGCTTTTGGAGAGCAGGTCAGAGTCCAACACACTGCTGGTGTTGCTGAAGTTGCAGCTTTTAGATTATTGCAGTCGGTGAAATTTATATGAAGAGCTGTGCTGGGCACTCAGACCATATCATGACAAGTGATGGCCCCAGCCTCTGCAACACTGCTGTCTGACAAGCTGGGAACACAAAGATCAGCGGGATAACCTGTGTGAGATTACAGATATCCACAGCAGAAAAAAACAGTGGTGTGTATGGGGATGTGCAGCCTAGAGATGAGCGTGACGCTGCCATCAGTGGTTGGAGCTCCTCTCGTGTTGGCAAACAGCAGCTGTAGGATGGAAGGAAGGGGGAGAAAATATCAAGCTTTTATCTGGAACAAGTTGTTCTATTAAAAATGAGATTATCCCAAGCAAGGTACAGTGGAAGGCAGAGTTACTGTGGCAAGCTGACAATGTTTTCTCCCTCTTGTTTTCTTTGCTTTGGGAAGAAGGAGCCTTAATTCCATTTTGGGCTTGTTGGTGGTGGGAGGATGTATGGTTTTCATGGAAAAAGTTACTCATCGTAGCCCTAATGCTGTTTTCATTAGTAAGTGAATGTCATTTTCTTTTAAGAAATACAGCTGCTATTGGATTAAAGCTTCCATTCAGAGGTCTTCCATGCTCTGTTAAAAATGCAAACGGAGTCAGGCGGTGCGGGACGGATGTGTGATGTTCCCAGGGTGCGTTCAGGATGAAACCAGGAACATCTGGAGTTGGTTCAGCTGGCTGTCTTAGGCAGACCTCACTGCTGGGGTGGGTTTGATGCATTAGAAGAGGCTCCATCCCTCTAGCTGGTGTTCCCCAATGACTAAAAAGTATCTTGAGGACCATTTGCAGCCTGCTTTCGGTTCTGTCAGGCATTTTAAAGCAAATTTGGTTGGAAAGGAGCTGCTGGTGTCACCCCAACCTCTCCATGGGTGGCAGGGCGTGCTGGGGTGGTACTGCTGAGCGTGGAGGGGCAGCATGTCAGGGCAAAGCAATGTGTCCTTGCAGGGAAAAAAACCCAAAAAGGCTGCAGCCTTTTTTTCTTTACCTCTTCCAGCCAGCACAGAAATCCAAACCTTCCTTGGGATGTCTTCTCTCCTAGCAGCTACCAGGAGAGCTTTACTTTGACTGGCATGGATTAATTAGGGGCATATTCTTTCCTCTGAGAGTAAAAACACAAACTGTGTTATGCCCTCAGACAATGAACGAGCCATGCCAGGCTGGATTTGGGTAACTTTCTGCGAAGCCACAACCTGCCTTATTTGGAGCTGGACTTGAGCACAGACTGGCTTTCGTGACTTCTCTCCATAGCCAGTGTTTGGAGAGCCTCAGGCTGGCCTCAGTGCAGGAAGGATGAGGGACTGTGCCAGCGAGGAGGTTGCACTGGTTTGTTGTGGGAGAAGTGTTAAAAGCCGATTACTTTGGCAGACTGGGGAAAAGCAAAGATTTCCCTTCCTCTCCAGGAACTAGTGGGGATTTTCTCCCTCTGATAGTGGAAAAGCCCCAAGAGCAGTTTGTCCTGTGAGTTTGGAAATGGTGTGGGTTTGCCCCAGCTTCAGTGGCATTCCTGGAAAAATCTTGTGGCTGGGATTTGTAGAAATGAGCATGGAGGAAACCACCAGCTGAGCTCCCACGGGGGAAAACCAGGCTCCCATTGACAACCTGTCTTGCAGGTCCCAGTCCTCCTGTGTTCCTTGTTGTGCTTATACAACTGGAGACTTTGCACCTTTCCTGAAAAAGCCCTGCTTTTTTCCCTTTTTTTTTTTTAATGTGACTTTCATGGTGCCTATCACATCTGTAGCTGACCTGATTCAGACTCTTTTTGAAGTAGCATGTTTCCACTTCTCTACTCTTTGGTAGTTTTCTTCCCTTTTTAAAGATGAATGGCTTCAAGGATTTAGGACACTCTAAATTAAGTTGGCATTTGAATCGGTGATTTCAGCATTTCACAGCAGTGATACTGGAATTCTTAAGGGTTTGGGTTTTTTCCCAGACGTTTGTATTTTTTCCCTCCTTGCTTATACTTTTAAATGGAAGGGGGATGTCACGGAGGACACAGTGCTGCTGGAAAAGCTCTACCTTGAGTTCCTCTCAGGGACACCTTCCCTGCTGGAGTGCCCCATATCCGCTCCCACCTTCCACGGCCATTCCCAGCCCCTCCCTGAAAGAGAAAATGGTGAGGAAGTCAGTCATAAAACTTCCCATTGTTTGTGCATAAATATCTCAGTGTCTGAGTTGATGTCCCATGTGCAGAACATCTCCTCCCACATCTGGAGTGTGTTTTTGTCCTTGCCCTGGTCAGTCCTGCGTGTCACTGTGCACACGTGGGTATGGGTGTGCTGCTCTTTGCTGTTTGACAGCATGGGCAAGGCAGCAGTCTTGGCCTGGAGGCCCCCAAAAAGGTGTGGTGGTGCTTTGGCCTGACCCCAGGCCTTGCTCTGCTTCAATCCTGTATTAGGACATTAAGGAAAGCTCTGTGTGCCTGAGGAACACTAGGTGTGTTCGACTGGAAGCCTGACCCTGGATGGGAAGTAGTGTGCTTGCAAGACTTGGGGGCAGAGGGGAAAAATGGCAACTCCCCCACTTTCTGTCTGTGCCTCACAGAGAAATGAAATGGGGTGGTAACAGCCCAGTTATCACCTGGGGCTAATCGTGACTTCTGTTGAAAAGTTCTCCTAAAAACCTCAGTGGCACATCTGCTCCTGCTTGCTTCCATTGAAAATAATAATGAAGCATAATAAAATACCTCTTGGGAAAGAAATATCCTGCAAGAACTGGAAAGGGCTTTGCACATCCCCAGAATGAGGGGGTCTTCTCATAAAGCAGGGAAGATCATATGGCTCATGATCTATGGGGCACAAAGCATGTTGCAGGGGTGATGGTTAGAAAGGATGCTCTTGTACTTTTGTGGGAAGATGAAAAGCAAGTCTTCTGCTCCTGGCTGAAAACTGCCAGTTTGGGTCTGATGTGGCTGGAGCAGTGGATAACCCTTGCTTCCCTCTGTTTCCTCCCCAGCTGGCAGGAGGCATCATCCTGGGAGTGGCCCTGTGGCTCCGCCATGACTCGCAGACAACGAATATCCTGTACCTGCAGCTGGGGGAGAAGCAGGCCCCCAACACCTTCTACGTTGGTGAGTAGCTATGGGGTGCTGGTGTTGCTGCATGGGTGTGTGCCCCAGGGTATGCTGCAGTGTACCCAAAAGCGGGGCAGAAAGCTCCAGGTGAGCAACAAGGAGGTCACAATAAAAATACCTCCTGCTGCCCTTGTACTCTCCAAAATATCCCCTGCTGTGCCAGCCAAAGCCTTTGATAAATGCTGGCTGTGGCCCAAGCACAGAGTCCAAATCCACATCAGCTAAAAATGCAAGAAGATGTGTTGCGGTGTCGTGGGTTTTCTCCAGAGCACGTTTGGGAAGAGGGGGGACTTCTTGGAAGCGTGTCTTTGTTTCCTGTCCAAAGGGATGTAAAAGCAGCCAGCAGAGTGGCTGGCAGTAGGAAGCGAAGCTTGGTGAGCGTGTGACTCATGTTCTCCAGGAGGGGCAGGTGAGGCCTGTGTGCACCATGGTTAAGCTTAGCATGATTTTTGTTCATTTGACAGCTTGCTGGAAGCTGAAACCCCCTGTTTTTCCCCTGTTCTCCAGCGATTCCTCACAGACGAGGGGGAGAGGCTTGCAGGAGGGGCTGGCTGCCAGTCAGGAGCTGGCTTGGAGCACAGGCTGACAGGGCTGGGAACATCGTCTGATCCGATGTCCTGTTCTCACCTACAGCTAAAATTACTTTCTGGAAAGGGTTTTCCTTTGCATTTCCCTGCTTGCCCATGGAACAGCATGCCTGAGCCCTCTCCCTGGCTGTCCCTGGTTACAGAAGATGCTCCTGCTGTAAATAGCTGTGGGTTTTTCTCTCTTGCTGTCTCTCTTCTCCTGCCTCACACCCAGAGCTCTATTTGCAGCATTTCCCCTTTGCAGATCTCATCTTTAAAAACAGAAAAGGGAGCTCTCAAGAAGTTAAACTCTCTCCTTTCCAGGAACCAGTCCAAACCTCTCCTTCTTTTGGGGGGCTAACAACTGATATCTCCCTAGTTAACACTTTCTCCCCAAACCTGGGGGACCTGGGCATGGGACAAAGTCCCTTCCTCCTGCCTGTTGAGCATTTTTTACTCTTCCACTCTTATTTTGTCTTTGTTCTCAGCCTTTGCTGTTTAGAAGGCATTGGGGAAGGACTGTGGGTCCCACCACCACACTGACTTTCCAACACCCGTGAGCAGCCCATGATTTGAGGCTGGCTGTCTTTTTAAAGTTATATTCAGCAACAGATTGGCCTGGATTCCTTCTGGCAGCTGTAATTTCCATGCAGTAATAACAGCAGAGCATTTCTTTCAGTTGCTGCCTTTCCCAGCCAGACCTCTGGAGTCTGAAGACTGGGATTTCTTTTTGTTTCCCCCCCACCCTGCTCCCCCCACATTTTTCCTCTCTCTTACAACTGATACTCCCTCCTTTTTCTTCTCTGGCATGCAGTATACACATGCACACAATGTTCCTGCTTTTGGGAACGGGAACCTCTTTGGGCTTGGCCTCCAGAGCTCTTTTGTTTTTTTTTTTTTTTTTTCCCTTTGCAAACCACTTTTTGGTGTCTGGCACAGGGCGCTGGTCCCGGGATTTGTCAGGAGGCTTTTAAAGGCCAGCCAGGCTTTGCTGCGGCGCTGCAGGACAGGGGGAAGCAATAAACACTGTCAGAGGAGGAGAACTTCCATCACAGGGTGTGTACTGAGTGAGAAGGGGAAGTAGGAAAGCAGGGATTTGGTGTCTCCTGGTTTCTTTGTGTGTCCTTTTCCCTACCCCAAAGCTGGAGTTGTTTGTTAAAGGCTGGTTTTCCAGAGTATCTATGTGTTATGGGAGAGGAAAAATAATGGATTTGAGGGCAACGGGGAAGCGGGAGAAAGAAGCTGCAGGGAACAGCAAAGCTGCAGAGTACCAGGCATGATACTTCAGGCTGCAGGAGGAGCAGGAGAGGAGCAGTCCTTGCCCTCAGCTCCCAGACCAGAACATCACAGCAGCCACCCCTGCAGCCCCCAGGGCACAGGCAGCTGTTCCCCTGCTCGCCTTTCCAGCCCCAGGGAAGGGGCTCCTGCGGGCTGGGGTTTCCCACAAGCACCACCCCTCCTTCCCAGCACTTTGGCACTGCCTGCACAAGTTGTCCTGTGGGCTGGCCTGGGAGGTTATTAAACGGGCCCTTGTTCATGGACTTTTCCTCAGCATGGCGTGCAAACCATCTGATCCCCTAACCATTTGTTGCGGTCTTTGCTTTTGACACTTCCATTTTGGCTCTGGATCCAATGCTCCAGCAAATGCTTGAACTGCTTCAGCACTGTAAAGACCAAGCAGTACCAGGGATGGGGATAGCTGGAGCACCTTAGTTCCATGCTTTCATAACTATAAAGGAAAATACTTGTTCTTATCTGAGCTTGGCTTATGGTCTGATCGGCATGCATTTGCTTTATTTGAAGTTCAGAAATCAAAGTCCTTCTTGCTCTTGGATAACACTGTGCCTGGAATGCTTTGTCTGTCTGGAGGCTGGGAAGATGTTGGTCACAAGGCCGAAAACATCCTTCAGGATAGCTAGAGGCATTGATAAGTTGCTAAGAACTGGCTAACCACTTCTCAGATATTCACTGCTCCTGCACATAAAGTACCATAGGAAAAAACCCAAACAAATAACAAAACTCTGATTCAGGGTGTTTTGAGAGCCCGTAGAAGGCTAAGCTGGTCTCTCTCAGCAGATACCAGTACAAATTGGAACAGTTCTGATCTCTCCACAATAAATCAGTGCTGTGGTGTCATTGCTTTTAAGACCACCTGGGGATCTTGAAGAGGCAGGTGACCCTGGACTTACTACTTTTGCCCTTTCTTGGTGTGATGACAGTGGGAAAAAAAGGCCAGGTTCCCTATCCTTCAAAGATTTGGTTATGTGATGCCTGGAGATGGCTGTTGTGGATGAAACGCTTTGAGGAGGGCAGGAACAAAAACCTCAGCCCTTGTTTGCCTTAAATCCACACCCTAGGATTTCGCACTTGCCCCTTGCTGGGCTGCCTGTGTGCTGGGAGCATCACTGGGTGCTGCTCCCTGCCACTGCCCTTCCTGTGCTTTCCCTCAAGCTGCCCGGCAAGGAACGGAGCACAGCAGCCGGATGGTCTCGGCTTCGCTCTCTCCTGCCAGATCCAAAATAGGAAATGTGCCTCCAGCTGCTCACAGCAAGTGACAGGGCAACACGACCTGTGGCTCTAATTAGCTCGGCCCTGGGAGCGGGGCCAGCCACGATGAAGAGTGCAAAAGCGTCCTGAGCTGGGGTGTGGTTTTCCATGTAGCTTTTGGGGTGAGGAAGGAGTTTGCTTTGCCTCTGTCTAGGTTTTGTGTGCTTTATTAGTAAATCCTCTGCTGGGCAGTGTCTCCTCCCTGGAGCGTGGTGGCACAGAGGAGGAGTGTGAGGTTTTGGACAGGCATACAGTGGTGGGGTAAACTTGGCCACCGAGGCTGCTGCCACTGCTGCCTCTCCCTGTCATCCTGGTGGGTGTCACTGTCCCAACAGAAAGGCAAGAGGGATTTTTTTTGGTGGAGGAGTTCCCTAGGTAATGTTTATCCACCTCCCAAGCCAGTCAGGCAGCAAAGCCTGAGGAGGTGGGGGGACAGCTGAGGGCAGCAATGGCTTGGGGCTAAGGTGGTGGAAGTGCCTGTGAGTGCTGCTGAGGCGTGGAAGGGACATCGGCTAATGGGAACACAGACTTCCTTAAGAGGTGAATCAGACTGTCTTCACCATCCTCCTCAGAACAAATACAATCCAGGATAATGATTTCTGCCCTG
Organism: Ploceus nigricollis; assembly: GCA_013399945.1. Lineage (NCBI taxonomy): Eukaryota > Metazoa > Chordata > Aves > Passeriformes > Ploceidae > Ploceus > Ploceus nigricollis. The sequence continues at coordinate 867,031 of VXBC01012580.1, read as the reverse complement.
GAAACAAGTTCAAGCTGCTTTTCACGCAGACTGGTCTAGAATAAATGGGCCAGAAAGCAGAGGGAGGCTGTGAAGTCTTCCTTACAAATGAGTACATATCTGAGTTGAACTGCAGCTGCTTGCAAGCTTTCATGGGTGTCTTCAGGATTTTGGAAGCCCTGTCATGAGATCTTGCTGGGCTCAGGGAAATCAGACCCTTGCAGAGAGGAGGGATTGCTAAGTGGCAGTTCATAGGGTAGGGATGGGGACATCTCTCTGAGCTTTCCCCAGGTTTGCCCATTGTCCTTACAGCACATGAGGATGCCTTGGCCACTCTTGCCATGGGTCCCAGATGTGACCAGCAGTGCAGAGCATGCCAGCTTATCACCCAGACAGACTTGTGTTGGCTAAGTGGTTGTGGAGGAGCCATCCCTTCTATCCATAACTTAATTAGCCTTTTAAGCTAATTTAGCTTTATTAGCCTTGTCAGGACTGCCTTGGATGAAAAGCAGTGATTTCTGGGAGGTTTTCATTGCAGAGGGGGCTCAGCAGAGCTCCAGTGTGTTGCAGAGGTTCTAGAGGTCAGCAGTGCTACAATGGCTGTGGACCCACCATGAGCCATGAGAAGCTCTTGGTTTCTGTTCCCACTCCCATCCTTGTCCCCATCCCTCTGGAAATGTTAGGCACCTTCTAGAGATGGGGCCAACTTCCATACATCATGGGGTTAGACTCAACAGCACATCTTCTGCTAGACTTGTTGTGAGAGGCTAGAGAAGAGCCTGAGGCTCCTGGTCTGTAGGTTCTGTAATACACACCAGTCAAAAACCCCATTCAGTCTTGGCATGAGGCACTGCAGGGATCCCTGTGGATGCACACAGCTGGTTCAGGACTGGTTTCTTCTCTCACCCGTTTGTGCTCTACTTTGTCAAGGCCCCCTGTGCTGGGGATTTTCCACCAGACACATGAGCTGTGGTCAGACTTGTGTGCTTGGCAGTGGAAACCAAAGTTTGCATTTGGCCTTGAAGCACTGAGCAAAATGGATTATTTACAAAATAATATATGTGGATTTAAAAATAGAAGTACATTCATTTTTCTGTTTTGAAAATAAACTTACTTATCGTTAAGGACAATTTTAATTATTTAGTCCCTTAAAGGGAAAAAAACCAAAAGCTGAGTTTTACTTTTACTGAGTTCTAGATTTTCCTCTAATCACTGTCAGATCAACTCCTTCAATAATACTGGAATTACTTTTAAAATAGTAGTTTTAAGGCAAAACACTTGCATTGTACTTTTCTTTCCAGCTTAAACCATGTATCTGACAGTATAGGGTTTTTTTTTTTGTATTCTTATCACAGAATTCAGTTTCTCTTAAGAAAGCAACATGTTATTTCATTGCATTTCCATTTAATTGTAATTCATTCTACCTTGGTCATGACCAACCCCTGTGCTTCATTTACTCTGCAGACTAAAACTGGTTATGTCTTTAAAAATACATGGGTACCATCAGGTTATTTTGGGTTCAGATCTATCCAACTACAACTAATGTAGTTGTTCTTTTCCTTTGTCCCTTCCCATTGGCTTTGCTGCCCTGGACCTGTGCCAGAGGTGGCTCCTTGCTCTTCAGAGCTGTTTAAACCTGTAGCTTGGACAGTTTTCCTTAGAAAGCCTGTACTGTGTTCAAAGCATGCAAAACCTACAAGAAACCCTCCAGTGGGATTTGTGCTTTTTTTGTGGGTGAGATCCCAGGGCACATAGAAATTCCCAGAAGTGCAGTAGGCTGGGGCAGCAGAGGATGGGCCAGCATATTCCAGCCTGGCTCACCTGTGCTGCGCCACCATTGTCCATCCCAATCCTGGAGATGTGCCATGGACTTCCTCCCAGCTTTTGCAGGTGTGCTGAATTTACAAAACTTGAGTCTTCTTCCAGTGTTTCCTGGGTCGGCAAAGGAGAAGAAACTTGACTGTGGCATCAGTGTGGAGTGGATTTGGGTACAAGTGTGTGCACACCAGGATGTTCTTTGGGGCTTTCCCCACCACCCCTTTGTGTTTCTGACAGAGGAGTGCTCGTGGCTTCTTCTTGCCTTGTTCTTGCAGATGAGGGCAGCATGTCTAGGCTTTCATCTCCCCGTGAGAGCTCTCCATGCTTTGTGACCCTGTTGCTCCATCTGGAAGTCATTAGCAGCTACAGAGCAGCAATGTTTTCCTTGGGAAAGGGGGTGGAGAGGAATGGAGGGGCTTCCCACTTGTCATCTTCCAGCAAACCCTCTCTTTTTCCAGTCCCCCACTTTGAAGAAAGCACTGCCAGCTCTGCTGGGCCAATTCCACCAGGCAACTGGACAAAAATGTCCGGGAGACCCTGCTTTGCTGGCTGGCTCACACAGCCATCTTTTTCCTGCCCCAACCCTGGCCGGGAGGGACTTTCCACTGTGCCTGTATCTTGTCCCCGAGCTGCCAGGAAGAACATCATGGTCATTTCTTTTGGCTGCTGGGAAGGGTTTTCTTCCACAATGGGTTGTGTGGGGTGGGAGAGAGTCTCCTGCCATTGTCTCCTGGTTCCACCCTTCCCTGCAGCAGCAGTGGTGATAAGCCCAGTGAAGTTCAGCATCTCCAGGCCAGGAGCAACAGCAAGGTGGCACTGAAGCCTCCCTCCTTTCCTCAGAGGCTTGCAAAACTTTTGGATGTGCAGAGTCTCCCCGCAGGAGCCTGTTGGGAGTATAAACATCTCTCTTTTGTCTGTTCTCAGCCCCTTTTTAAAGCCCATCCCATGGGGAGGGCAGGCACAGCTTGGAGAGCTGCCTGGCCTTCCCAGGAAGCATGGTGTCATGTTGGGGGGGATTTCTTATTTGATTTCTTTTTTGTCTTTTGGAAATACTGCCATGGTGTCCTGGAGGCAGTGGCTGGCTTCCATTTAGCCTAATGAGTTAAGGATGCTGGGAGAGGATTGAAATGAGGGGAGAAGTAGGGTGCTGCCCAGGAATGCCCATGCCTGGAGCTGCACAGCATCTCTGATGGCCAGGGTGAGCCATGGGAGGAGAGCTAGCCAGGGCTGGCCTGCTCCCTGCTTGTTTTTGAGGGACGCTCCAGTGCTTGTTCCTTCTTTTATTTGTTTTTTCATCGTGTCCTTTTTTAAAGACTGTTTATTTCTTCCTGTTTTTTTATTTCTCAGCAGGGACAGGACATGGGTTTTACAACCCCTGCAGGCACCAGCTATGCTGCTTTAGTGCCAAAGCAAGTACTGACACTGAATACTGCCTTTTTTGCTCCCTTCCCTGCTCCCAGAACTGAGCATCCTGCTTCCTACCTGGCCTGCAGGTAAAGGTAGGCATGGAGGCATCATCTGCTTGAGCTGGGAGCTAAGCTGGCCTCTTGGCTGCTTTTTTTTCCTCTTTCCCACCTAGTATCAAACCAAGAGAAGTGCTCAATAACTATCAGTTTCCTGTCTCTGATGTTTGGGGGCTTTCCTGAAGCTTTACAAGATCCCTCCAGCCTAAGGCAGTCCGTGCCCTGGTTGTACGGACTGGGGAAAGAGGGATGGTGTTTGGCCCACTGCTGCTGCTTTTTCTGATCATCATGTCCAGATCATGATGCTCCTGAGGGAGGAGATCATATCATGGTTCCTGTGCTCCTGCTTTGAATTCAGATGAGGAGGTGAAGCTGAGAGTGGTTGGTCTCTCTCCTAAAGCTTTCTGCTTGAAGGCTCCATCTCAAAAGGAGATCAAGGACTCCAGGCAGTACTGACACCACTCCTCTGACTTCTCCAACTGCCAGATACAGGTGCTGAGGCTCACAGCTTGCTTTGGTGTGTGGCTGGTTATGTGTGGCAGTTGTAGCAATCTTTCTTGCTGCTGCCTTATCAGAGAACCGTGCCATAGGGTAGAAATCACAGTGTAGTGCTGCTTAAGGATGTGGAGGTGCCTTGGTACCATGAACACCTGTATGTGATTTGCTCACTGTACCTGTGGCTGCCGCTCCAGCTGTTCTCTTGTGCACTGCTGCTGAGTGAGGGGGCAGCATGGCTGTAGGCACTGCAGATTGCAGTTTATATCTCTCTCGTTTTACTTTTTGTTTACAGGAAACAGCGCTGCTTGTTGTAAAACCTCAGAGAAAGCTGCAATAAAAATGAGCAGGGAAGTGCCATATGAAAGGCAGATGGAGCTTTGCTCATGCCAAATTGTGCCAGTTCGGGTGGAGCCCTGAAGGAGCAAATAACCATTTTAGTCAAAAGTTCCTCACCCAGGAGAGGATTTAGGGGTTAACCAGTCTCTGATGCTTACATAGAGGAGGAGGAGGCTTGTGAGAAGTCTCTGACTTTGAGGAGGATAATGTGTCATTCCAGGATGGGATGACAGGTGCCTTGCTCACAGAGAGGGAGCCCAAAACCACACGAGGCGTCATCGTCCCGGTGTGCCAGGAATGAAAGCTAAGATGTGTCAGGCTGCTTTCTGGGAAAAGGGCTTGGTCGTTCCAGTCTGCACCGTGATTGCTGTGAAATAGTCCCCCAGCTGCCTGGCACCCAGTCTGAAAGTGGAGATGCCCCCACCAGCCCCATTCCTTGAGGGGAAGGATGGGTGTGGGAAAACAAACACCATTCAAAGCATGTGGTTGGGCACTTGGATTGCCTTCCTTTGCTTTCTCAGCCTTCAGCGTGGCATTTCTGCGGCAAAACACCGCTGGCATTCCTCATTGCACATGCTATTTTTGCAGTAAATATTTTGTGCTTGTTTTTAAATAAACTCTAGCGCAGAGTCCTGCTCTGCTGCCTCCCAGGAGAGGCTGTCGTGTTCTGGCCCTCGGTAACAAAAGGCGACTCCATAACAGCCGCTTGTTTGTGCCTGGGAATGAAGCTGGCCTTTATTCCGAAAACCTTCCAGGGTTTTTTTGTGGTTTGCTGAGCTCAGGCCAGTCATCGCTGCCCTCTCCCCTGCCTGGCTGCGCATTCCTGCTGCTCCCACCGCACCGGTCGCATCCGCTGGGCTCCGGTCAGGAAGCTGCACGTGGCGCACATCTTCTTCCCTCCCCTCCTTTCCTTCTTGCTGTTTCCTCACTTGATAGCGGTGCTGGCTCTGATGAGGAGCTGCTGAAGTGAGAGCAGGGAGAGAAGCGGGAAGCCAGGACCTCACTTGACAGTCCAAGGTCTGCACAGCCTGCCTGGGATGGGAGTTCAGCAGGTCAGGATTGGTTTTGTTTCTCTGAAGCTGCCAGAAATCCCAGCAAGAAGCAAGTACAGAGGTCACTGGAAAACTTCTCTAAAACAGCAAATGTCCGTGTTTCCTCTTAGTCTCCTCCATCAGTTGAGGGTCTCACTGGGCTTTCATTTCCTAGTTTTCAGAGCAAAACTTTCTTGGCCACCAGTGGGTCCTGTGTTTTCCTGATGATCTCAATATCAGAAAAACATCTTTTACAGTGAGAACAATCATTCACTGGAAAAACCTCCCCAGGGACACAGTAGAGTTCCTACCACTGGAGGTTTTCAAGATATAAGTGGGCAGAGTTCTGCATAGTCTCTCCTAAGATTCCCAGTCTCACAAAAGGTTGGGCCAGGTGATCATTTGAGGTCCCTTCAACCAGGACTGCTCGGTGACTGTGATCTCCTGGCAATATTTGTTCAGCCCAGAAGGTGCCTTCAGTGTTTATTTTGAAAAAATTTAGAACAAAACCTCCTGTCTGTGATGACCTGGTTGTTGGGGTCCCAGCATCATGCTCCTTGGTCTTCAAATGTGTTGCATCTGTTTGTTACCCATATACTGGAGTGGTTAGCATGAATAGTGACTTGTCAGATGTGGAAATGACTTGCCCCTTTGCACAGCTCTGTCTTCCCTCTATAGTCCTCATGGGAGAAGAAGTCAGAAACCGCTGCACTCAGGGATGAGGAAAGTTGATTTTCTCACTTGTGATGAAGACTCCTCAGTTGAACTGCCCAGTGCTTAAAGTAGAAAAATCTGCCATGGTTTGGGTTGAAAACCCAAGCCAGCAGCTTCACTGGTACAAGCTGGAGTGGTGAGGGCTGGTTCTTGGGCAGTAGCAGCTTCTGGTGACAGCAAGCAGACTGTTTTTGGGGCACCACTACTGGTATGTTGTTCTTCATGAGACAGCAGTTATGCAGCGTCTGACAGCCTCCACCAGTCTCTTTGGGTCTTGGCAGGTGTCCAGCAGGCAGCCTTCATTATACAGGGTTTATTAATGCCTTCCCACCACCTCCAAGCCCTTTGGGGCCCCTCTGTCCTGCACACAGCCCAGCCCACTGTTTGCCATACTGTCTCCCTGCCCAGCTGCTACAGCTGCTCCACCTCATGTTATCTCCAGCCGCTGGGACAAAATCACTTCCTTCCCCTTCAGGTGGGCCTTCAGAACTTCATCTGCTGGTCTGTCCTTTCCAAGGAACTCTCCTGGGAGGTTTCTTTTGCTTATTTTTCCTTTCTTTGCACACCTTCACCTAAGGAGGTGTCTCATCCCCACTTGGGGAGGTTTTTTGCCTGTTGGGTTTTCATGGCTCTGCTGAAACCCCTTCAGAACACCTCAGGAGGTGCAGCTCGCGCCTCCGGCCCCTGTTGCTGACAGTGTTGCCACAAGGATATTGTGCTCCGGCCACAGCTCCCGTCAGGTTTTGTGAAGAGGGGCTTCCTGCGGGGTCAGCATGCTCCATTGTGGCATTTCCCCTGCAGCTGGCTTCCTCCCTCCTGCAGTGCCTAAAAATAGAGTGAGCGCGGTGCTGCTGAGAAACACCGGAGAGTCCCAGCGCCGGAGCCGCTGGGGCGGCGTTTCCGTCGCCGCCACTCGCCAAGTCAGCCCTCGCATCGGCGCTTGTGCTTTTGGCATGCTGATGGGTTTTGTTTCAAAGAGGGAAGAAGTGGGAGCCAAAGTCCAGCCTTTCCCAAGTGTGAAGAATCTGTAAGGGAATGCTAAAGGAGTGGAGACCGTTATTGTGTATCTGGTGTTCTAGAGGAGGGTTTACTTGCCTTCACTCTGCTCTCAGTGCATGGCCTTTGGACTTTGCGCTTTAATTATCAGAAGATTGTTTAAAAGCTACAGAGATAAGGAAAACCTTAAACATCACAAGCATGTACAAACAGTTTTAATCTTGAGCTCTGTTTATATGTTAGGGCTGTTCCTAAAGGAGAGCTGACAGTCTGATTAATAACTATAAAACATTTTCACTCATAGCAGACAAAAACATTTCATTGAAGGGATGTGTCTCCCAACCACTAGTAAGATCCACTGTGTTGCTGTTACCTCTGGGATGCCCTATGTTCTTTTATCCTCATCATGATTCTTTTTTTTTCATCACTGTCCATTAGAAATAGTGACTGCAGTCTTATGTGATTTGTAATTTTTGCATGTATCCAAATTGCTTTTGATACACTTAGATTTGATACACTTAGAATTGATTCACTTAGAAAATAGTAGAACCACAATACTTGAGAATATTAGTTAACCAAAAATGCACTAAATGTAAGAGATACACCAGCAAAAAGCTGTGTCAAATTTAACTGAGCTGGTAGTGTTTGGCTGAGTAATCCCTATGGCTTCACCAGTCTCGTGGTTGGTGAGACCATGGTGATTACTCACGGCAGCAGACTTGAGCCTTGAGATAAGCTCTTGTTTCCTGAATGAATAAACTTTTATTCCTCTGTTTTCTGAACCACTCCCGATGCCTCATTTCAAGCTTTGAACTAGTTATGGTGAAAGTTGCCTGTGCAAATTCAATAAGTTAAAGTAAAAAAAGTTGTATTCTCTGTGGAAGAACCTATAACAAAAAAAAGCACCAGATTTTAAGTGAGATGCTTAAGCAGTACTTTCCCCTTGGTTTTGTGGTTCATCTGCCTTTAAAATGTTAGCCAGATAAATATTTGTATGATGTTTAATATAAATAAACCATGTGCCTTACTGTTTATTTTACAAGATATGCTAACTAATAATTTCCATCTCTGCTTAAATATTTAAAACACCGTGCCAGGGTAACTCCATGCTACAGCTGTGAGGATGCTGTAGAGCTCTTGTCATGCCTCCTACGTCCTCTGCCACGTGCTACTCTCAGCGTTTCCTCTCATTTTGGAGGTGATGGAGTTATTAAAGCTCCAGTGTTGGCAGCTTCAAACACTTTGAGACCCAACTCATGTATGTTGTGTTCTACTATGTCTGCTGCCATCACACCTCCTGAGCCTTAATTCTGCGCTCCCATAGTTATCCGCCCCAGGAGGCAGAATGTCCAGCCAGGCACAAGGGTGCTGCTGGACAGAGCTGTGCAGTAACGTGTCTGCCTCTCACTTTGCCTTGCAGGAATCTACATCCTGATCGCAGTCGGAGCTGTCATGATGTTCGTGGGATTCCTGGGATGCTACGGAGCTATTCAGGAGTCTCAGTGTCTTCTGGGAACGGTAGGAGACACAAAGCTTTGGAAGTCACTTGGCACCCTGATTTCCCTGCTGGATGGCACATGGCTGTGCTTCCCTTGCTGGGGTCTTTCCCAACAAGCGGGGCTGGGAGGATGTGTGAGCACGTAGGTGGGAGCTAGGTGACCTCTGCAAGGAGCAAGGCAGTGCTGTGTGGCTGAGGGCTTCTCTGCCCAGCCTGTGGAGCTCTGGCTGAGCTGGCAGGCATGCTGCCTGTGCCTGGCTGCAGGGCAGAAGGGGTGAGATCAGCAGGATTCTTAGAGACTCTTTCTCTGTTATATGTGAACCCTCACCTTGCAGTTATCCCTCCAAGCACCCACTAAACATCTAACTTCAGGAGGGAGTGAGAGGTAGTTCAGGGTGTCTTACCAAGCACCCACTAAACCCTCTTTCTTACCTGGTGTCCCCTACAGCATCCCCTCTCACTCTGTTTCAAGGTTGCCTGTAGAAATTCCAGTTCTTTTGAGGAACCATCTACTATTTTTATCTGTTTGGACAAGGAAACAGCAAAGACTTTCCATAATTTCTTAGTGAGAACATCTAGGTTCATCCTGGAAAATCCATTACTGAAGTGCTACAGGCGTCCTTGATGTGAGGCAGCAGCTCAGGATTCCTGGCACAGGATGAGCTTAATTGGATAAACTGTAGCCACACCAAAAGCCTTTACCTTGGGAGCAAGGGAGACCCATTTATTTAAGGCAGGTTCTCACATGTGGTTCAGTTTAAACTTGATGCATAAAAAATAAAACTGGAAAGGTAAAACTTTTTTTTTTTTTAAATTCAAGTGACTTTCCAGCACTTGGCTTCATTGGGCTGGAGGATTATTGGTGGCGGTGTAGCGACTCATGGGTGTGGGCTCACCTGGGACAGAGGAAAAGGGAGCTGCTTTGCCTCACTCTTGGAGATGACTTCACCTCTGGTTGCTGCTGGTTCCCAATAATAAGGGGATGCTTTTCCCCAGTGTTGATACACTGCTTCTGAATGTAGTGGATGGGAGCTCCAGTAGGAGTTTGCAGGCATTATCCCAGCTGCTGGGATTGCAGGGAGCCTGCACACAAATGTGACAGAGTTTGTTGGAGCACAGTTTGGCAGCTTTGGATTTTTATTTTGTTTTGTTAATGCAAGTGATTAAAGACCCTGAACTACCTCTCACTCCCTCCTGAAGTTAGAGGATTAGAAGGGCAGATGGTACAACGTACTCAAGGTCTGACAGGGAAACCGGCTGCTCTGGCTGAAATTAGCAGCTCTAGCTGCTGTGCACTGCCCGTGTTTGCTCACACCTTGGCTTGCCAAGAAAAGTCTGGAGATGCCCCACGAGGATGCATTCTGCTGGCCAAGGCTCCCACTGTGTTCCAAGGACATTTCCAGGCAGTGTCCTTGGGGTGTTTTAGGGAAGCAGCCGTGCTCCCCTTTCCTCCACCTAGCTGAGGGAGTGACTTTGGGCTTACTGCAAAAGGGAGAAGTACCAGGAAGCTCCATGCTATTAAAATCCTGTGCCAAAGGTGGCATGGAAGCTGAGCAGCAAGACCTAAGGAAGACAGGAGGGAACCACTTGGTATGGAGCAGGCTCTGCTCCCTGGAAAGGGGCTAGGACACAGCCAGCTGCCTGGCCAGGACCACCACTATGTTGCCATAGCATCAAGCTGCATCTCCTGGTGTTCTGCAGCCAGCTTACAGAAGAAATGAATCTGCAGGAAGTTGTACCTCTGCATCTGGGATAAAGACACCATCCTTCACTGAAGGGTAACCACTGCAGGAGTGAGCCCTAACACTAAAACACACTTAGAGTGGCATTGCACCCACAGTTTAGGGTGGTGTGAGTCCTTGGTGGGGATGTGGGACCTAGTCTTTCAAAGATGTTCCTACAAAATTAGGAATAGATAGATGTTCACAAAGGAGTTGATTGTTCAGGAACCAGACAAGGATGTTGGAAGTCCTTTCCTGCTGTCAGGTTAATAGTCTCGTTTCCATTTTGCTGATAACCCTTTGCTTTTGCATGTGAGAGCCAGGTCTTGGCATCATTCTGGAAATTCCTGTTTCATCTGTTGTTGGAGAAAATGTCCTGAATGTGTTTTGAACAGACACTGCTCAGGAGCCACGGGCTGTTTTCCCACCCTATACTGTAATTTTGTGTTTCCTTGACTGCGTTCACCTCTTTTGCTTCTTGACTTTCATGGCAACTTCTCCCACTTTGGGGCTTTTCCCAGGAAGAAGTCACTGAGTGATGTTGTCACAGAGGTGATGTTGGCTGCATATGGAGCATGCCTCTCTGTGCTTTCTCATGTGACCCTGATGTATGAGTTTACAGCTTCCCATTCCCAGTCCAACTGACCAACCATCACAATGTGTTCCCGGGATCTGAACAAAAAGGGAGGATGGCAGGGAGGAATGCTGGAATTGCACAAACAGGGTGGGACTGTGGGAAAACATCAGTGTTAGTATTTATGCAAAAAACTGCAGTAGCCTTGCAGGGCTGTGGATGCCAGAGAGCTGGCCATAAATCACACCCTGACATCCCCAGCTCCTCAGCAGCTGAAGTGTGCTTTTAACCCTGCACTGGCAATTCCAGTCCTCAGCATTTGTGGCAGAGCAGAAACCTTGTCTGGATGGTCCTGCAGGTGCGTGAAGTGGGGCAATATATCTTGTGCTAAACAGGGCATCTTCATCCCAGCCAGTCCCTTTGTGGGAAAGGTTTTGCTAATCCCTGCTCAACAATCTGGACATGGGGTGGTATGTGTTGAGTTACAGGAAAATGTGTTTGGGCTCAGTGCATGTATGAGAGAGAAAATGGTTTGAAGTCAGATGACACCTTGCTCTGATTTGTCAGTGGAAGTGCTGCTCCACACCTCTCCCCACCTAATTGCTGCAGATATGTTAAGGATCCCTCTCTTGATTTGTCTTTGCAGTTCTTCACTTGCCTGGTGATCCTGTTTGCCTGCGAAGTTGCGGCTGGAATTTGGGGTTTTGTCAACAAAGACCAAGTAAGACTCTAAAGCCTGTGTTTGTGGGACTGGGAGGCTGGGGCAGAATGGCAGCAGATTCCAGCATGAGCGGCTTTGCTCACAAACTGCTCCCAGACTGAGTAATGGGGGCTTGGATTAGCGGTGTGACCTGGGCAGGCCACCTCACTCCCCTTGGCCGGGCTGATGAACTTTAAATGTGAGCACTTGACATAGCAGCTGCCCTTAGGGTATGTAGTTCCATGTCTCGAATAAAAATAGCCTGTCGCTTGGCTCTCCTCCGCTGCCATGCTGTCAGTCACAGAGGGAGTGGATTCGTGCATGAAGTTGTGAAGGAAAGCCATCTGCACGTCCTCCGTGCCAGGGAACGAGGAACGAACCCAGCTGGGTAGTGCCAAAGGGCGGGAATGCCGTTCAGGGAGAGCCTGCATTAACGGGATTGCTTGGTGCTTCCTGCTCTTCTCCAGTGTCACATAACCTGCTTCAGGTCACTTGTCTGCCAGCGCTGGGCTTGCTGTGATCCATATGCTGTGCCCACATGAGGGGTCCAAGTCCTGTGTCTGTCCCTGCTAGGCACCCTCCTAGGGACTGCTCAGATAAGGTTTCCTGGCTGGAGGAGCTGAACTGGAGGGTAGAACTGGAAATTACAGCTTTTCACCTTCTGTTTCTGCTCACCTTCCTTCCACTATGGTCACATGTGCTCACACACACACAGGTTTGGCCTTGAAATGCAGAACTGCCTGTGTATGGGAACCATGGCTGTACTGCAGCAAGCAGCAGCCTGGGTGCTCATCACTGGGGCCTCAGGGGTTTGGAGGAGAGAAGGGGACTGCTTCTGCTCAAAGCCAAGGTTAGGCTCTCTGGCAGAGTAGGAAATGTGTTTACTTTCCTAAGAGACATTAGCCAGCTGTGTAAGTAGGTGCTGGCCTGCTCAGCTTTCTCAGGCTTGTGAGCAATGGCTCGCAGGCTCGGCGTGAATGGGAACACCCTTGTAGTCATTCAGGAGAGAGCACGACTTCACTGGAATAAACTCTTGTGTGGCTAAACATTATTATGCAGGCACAGTGCTGTTTCCTAGCAACTTTAGTGAACTAATTAACCTCTGCAGAGGGGCTGTGCCTCCTGCAGATGTTAGTTTGTGAATCCTGAAGAGTCCAAGATGTGCAATTGCAACCGACAGCAAAAAAAAAAGTGAAGGCTGAGTAAGGAGGGACCCCACGGCTGTTGTGTCCCATCCTAGGGAGAAAGAGCTTGGCCACTAGAGCATAAAGCTGAGGAATGTTGGATTTCCCAATAGAGAAGTGATGACCTCAGCCCCTAAAATTCATTTTGCAGTTTAAAATGAAGGGTGGCAGTCTGTTTGCATCAGCTAGTTTTGCAGCCTTGATGATGAATGGGCTGTTTTGAAGTCCCTGCTCACAAGGCAGGCTTGCTTCTCCCTGGCTTGGTTGGGAGCAGCGCAGACTGGGAGGGAAGCACTGGATGATCCCAGCCACCAAGAGATGCTTCCAGAACGTACACTTTTTCTCAAAGCTGAAGGCAGTCTCTCCCTCAGCTTGCCTTCTTGGAGATGCTGTAAATTCAGAATGAGGAGGCAATAAATAGGATTAAAAAAAAAATTTTATTTTTATGTACCAGAATGAAATGGTTTGGTTGGAGAATATCATCCTCCAAAGCAAGCTTTTTTGAGTAGTGATGAAAGAGTTCTGGGATAATTGATTGAAATTGTGCATCATTTGCTGCAGTTTCTTTTTTCGTATGCTAATCCAGCCTGTGCTGCCAAGAGCAGATGTTCCAGAAAGCATTTTCCCTTTCTTGCTTTTATGTTTTTCTTTTGCTTCTCTTGCACGGCCTTCTTTCATCACTCTCTCTCAAATTATTGAAAGGTGTTAGAGAAGAAGTCACAAGGCCAATTCCCCTAAAAGTTAGGAGATTTTTGCACTGTGGAGCAGGCCCTCATGGGTGGTTGCAGTTCACCACCCAGGCGGCAGGGTTAGAGGCTGGATAAGGTGTCTCACATAACAGGACAGCGATGTCCGTAGGGACTCAGCCATGGTTTTAAATCCATCTAAATGCACCTAAGCTTCCTGACCCAAATGAGCTGTCTCACTCATTGCTTTAGTGTGCAATCTCTCCCAAATTCCTGCCATCCCCTCCAAGCCACTCAGTAAGCCAGGGTGCCCATATTTACAGACAGCCTTGCCTGTGCACCCCACCTCCTCCTGACTTTTCCAATGTGTCCACCCTGTGCAGCCTCAGTGGGAAATATGTTGCCTGCCTGCTTTGTCTCTGTGTGGTTCCAAATGAGCCATTTCTGCCTTCCTGAGCCCAGCAGCACATCCACGTGGGCTGAAGGCTATCTCAGCTTGTGGCTCGTCCTCCAGGCCTTGGCTGTCTTTATCTCCTAGACAGAGCCTGTAGAGCCCTTGGATAGTGTTGTCTGAAATCTGCTGGCTGGTGGATGGGGTTCCTAATATTTGTGACAACTGGAGGGGCTGGAGCCCTATGAAGGACAGGCCTTTTTTCATGTGCAAACAAATGGAGTCCAAATTAATTTAAAAACTGCTCATCTTACTCCAAGTGCCATTAGAGGGAACCTGTCCTTCAGGCACATCTGCTGGATAGGTTTTCTCCTCCTCCTCCTCCTCTTCCTCTGGCTGAAAAGGAGTTTTTCCTGTGTCTTTCCTAGATAGCCAAAGACGTGAAGCAGTTCTATGATCAAGCGCTTCAACAAGCGCTCATGGGAGAATCAGATGCAAGCAACGCCAAAGCTGTAGTGAAGACCTTCCATGAAACGGTAAGATGGTGGTGGTCGTGCTGGAGAATTAATAATGGAGGTCAGGAAAATGGATGGGAAAAGCAGTCTAAAGCAGATGATACTACATGCAGGTCTTAGCGCAATCAAGTTTGTTGTTGTTACATTTTAAGAAGCAGAGTTGTACTCTCTTCAGTATTCTCTCCATCACATGGCGCTGGGAAGTCTGGACCAAACTCTGATTAAGTTGCCTTTCATTTACCTCAGCACCCCTGATTTAAGTAAAATTCAATGGAAGAAGAATGTAGCTCTGAGGAATTAATCTTGATACTTGGTCCATTCAGCAGGAAACAAAATCCCTGGAGAGAGTTGGGTTCACTCTCCTCCAGAAAATCTATGCCAGATCTGTCTGGGACTATTGTAGGAGGCAGCTGCGTTGCATGGAAAGAAAAAAGTTAGTTTGGTGACTTATTCCCCACCCTTGTTTCCCCCTGCAAGATGCCTCCTCAATCTTGGATGACTTCAAGAATGTGTAATGGTGGGGATAGCATTGCATAAGTGTTTGCTGTCTGCTAATGTTGGCTTTCCATTGTTTCTTTTTTCCTCTCTCCATGTAGCTGGACTGCTGTGGTTCTGATATTATAACATCGACTTTCACTCCTGTGTGGAGGGACGACCTCTGCCGAAAGGACTCCCTGAAAAGCTTTTTTGAGGTAGGCACAGCTGCTCTTCAGTCAGCACAGCTGCTTCAGGAAACCTTGGCTGCCAAGGAAATTTTGGGATTTATTGGGAAATAGATAAAGGGTAGAGATTTCATTTATTTGGGGATGGTGTTGAAGGATGTTAAAGGTTCCCATTTGGTTTTTCCTTTGCTGTTCCTGCTTGAGGGGGCTGACAGGTGCAGAGGGGTGAAGTCTGGTTGGAAGTCCTGGGGCCAGGACCTGGGGACATAAGTGGGACCAGGGGGACGCTGACCTACCTTTCTCAGTGCTGGGGATGGGTGAGGGGAAAGCAGGCTGTCTGACTGGTGTGCTTCTCTGCCTCAGAACACAAACTGCCACAAAAAAATCGATGAGCTCTTCTCTGGGAAGCTCTACCTGATCGGTATCGCTGCTGTCGTGGTTGCTGTGATCATGGTAAGTGTGACAGCCTGGTGAGACAGGGAAAAGACACCTCGGGGCACCCTGATCCTCTTCCAGCTGGGCTGGATCTATCCCTCTCCTCTGGATGCCCCTGCCAACTCCACAGCACCAGCCCTGTGCACCACAGAGCTCTGGAACATGGCAAGATCAAGGGCTTCATCATCCCCCTGGGGACTTGGGATGTTAGGGGAGGCACCTGGCAAGCTCGGTAGAGCAGGAGCACCTGCAAGCCCAGCCAAAAGGGCAGAGCACCACTGAAACCCCCTCCAAAACCACTTGTTCTACAGGCTGCCATGTTTTGTTGCTGGGGTCTGCAGTCAGAAGGGATTTGCTTGCTTTGCTCCTTTGGGTTTGCTCCCTAGTGAGGGTCGGGTACTGTGGAGGTGTAACATGGCATCTGTGCAAAGGCTGGGCTGTAGTGCTCAAGGGATCTCAAGGCATTTGCTGTATAACTGGCAGCCAAAAAGCTTGTCAGGTACCAGCACTGCTGCCAGTGAGAGATGGGAGGACAGCACCTTATCTCAAATTGGCCAACTCCATATGAAAACAGCAACAAAGACATTGCATCCCTGCCCCTACCTCTGGCATGAGAGTGTTAATCTGGAGTGGGGGACCTTGGGATGGGGGGAGCTCTTGCATCGTACTGGTTGTTGCCTCAGTGGTGCCCCTGTGTCTCTCAACAGATCTTTGAGATGATCCTGAGCATGGTGCTGTGCTGTGGCATAAGGAACAGCTCCGTCTACTGAGCCGTGAGAGCCGGGCAGGGGAAGGGGGGATCAGGGCGGACAGCGCTAGAGGGGACCCCAAGTGCCACCGAGTGACCAGGAGACATTTCAACAACAGACAAAGAAAATTATGTATATAAATGCTTCCAATATTACCATACAGTACTTATCATTTTTATTTTGAAGTACTTCTTTTTTTTTTAATAAATAAAACTTTCCCGTATCTTTGTGGCTGAGTTAGTTACACATCAGTTTTGTGTGATGGGAAAGCTGCTGTAGCAGGAGATCAAGTCCTTCCTCCCCCTTCCCCACCCCCAGTAACTCAGAAGTAACGTTGGTGGAAGATGTGCGGAGGAGAAGGGTGCAGCCTGGTCTCAGAAAACTTTGCCTTGGTTTTACCGACTTTTTTAATTGGATACAGAAGCAGAATTCAGTATTTTTGTTAATTTATACTCATCTTTTCCAACCATCACCCCAGCTCCCTGGTGTTTCCAAGCTGTCCGTAGGGAAGCCTGGCTGACTGTCCAAAGCTTGGGAGAGAGGAGGGGAAAGGATACAGCCTCCATCGCCTGGGTGCAATGTATCCCAGGGGAAACGCAGGCATTGTTCCTCTCCAGCCTGTTTCCATTGGTAGGTCAGTCCTTAACAGAAGTCATGCTGAAACTTTTTTACTCTCTAATGAGTAAAAATGTTTTTTGGTTTTGTGATTTTTTTTTTTTCCTTGGGGCTGTAATTTTATAAATTGGCCCAGTTCCATTGATTCATTGCATTAAAAGGTCAGTGGCTGGGGGTGAATTTTAGTCCCAGTTTTTCAAATATAACAAACTGAAAATTAAATTGCTTTTTAAATGTTCTTCAGTGTTTCATTATAGACATATGTTTCAAGGAGAATCTAGCTCTATACCAAGTTTCCACTGTTAAGCTAATGCTCACATAGAAATGATACTGGAAAAAGAAGAAAACATTAAAAAAAAGTCCTTGACTTTAGAAATCCTGTACTGCAGGATGATGCTTGGGTGTTCCCAGCCATATGTATACATGCTTAAAATTTCATCTTTGCATCACTCTCTTGTTCAGTGAAATTATTCTTAATTATAGCATATTGTCACACACTGTAATATTGCTGAGAAATTGTCATAATCTGATTATGAAAGAAAAAGGTTATTTTTAAGACCTTCCAGTTATATTAACAGCAGATCAGCTTATAAAATCAAGGTAATTTAGCATGTTAGATCGCACCAGTTGAAACACTTTCTTGTGATCTGGTAACTTTGGTTATCACTTTGATGTCTGTGGCTTCTTTTATATGCCACTCTGTCACCATGTAGATAGAGGGGGAGAGTGACCCAGGAGCTATGTAATAAAATCAGAGTGTCACTAAAAAGATTATCTATATGTATAGTTCTATAGATATATATTTTTAAGCAAAGCCTTTTCCTTAGCCGTACGGGCACTTGAGCTGGAAATTATAGTATCTGAGCTCTTTTGCCACCTTGAAGCAGGTAAGGGGAGGAGTTTAAATTAGTGATCACTTGCCCCACTTCAGGAATATTTCTGTTTCTTAAAGTATTTCTCCCCCTTTGTCACAACAGAGAGCTTCAGATCTGATAGGGAGGAAGGCCTGTGGTCATCAATCATTTTCAAACTAGTACCTTGTCCACTGCACGTGGCTGTCATGGCTGTTGCCATTACAGGATAGAAGATTCCTGCACTGGGGCAAATTGATCCATTCAGAAGTTTTTCTTCCCTTCTACTCCCCCCTTTCCTCTTCCTGCCTTTTAGTATATAGGGCCTTTAAAAAGTATATAGGTAAATATATATAGATATATATATATCAAGTTGTGCTGGGTAAAGAGGAGGAAGTGCTTCAACAGATCTTCATCTTGAGGGGTTGTACAAGAAAAGATTCAGCCTTAGAAATAGCCTTAAAGCAACACTGCCCTGAATGTCCATGTTGTGCACATTGAGAATGAGATGAGGTTTTGCAGTAGGTAACCCCTTCCCTTGCTCCCCAGCGTAGCTCCTTCAGGTCATCTACTCTGTTATGTGGCCGTATGTATATGCATCATCCAAGCATGTGTGTTTACATCTATGTGCATCAGGATTGTCAGCATACAGAATGGATGTGTAACTTGCCACCTTTTTTGTTGACTGTTGGTAAATGTGTATAAATATGTCATTAAGCATTTCAATTCTGTTTTCTTTTCCTTATACCGTATTTTTGATATTGTTCAGTATTCAGTTGATGCTGTGTACATAGCTGGAGCTCTGTTTGAAGACAGACTGGGTCTCGATGCAGGTCAGGTGTGTCCTCAGATACTGTACTTTAAGGGTTTGAGTTGTCCCAGGCAGGAGTAATTGGGAGAAAGTGGTACTTGGAGAGGGAATCTGAGAGCTGTGAGAGGAGGAAGAGCGGGAAATTTTCTCAGATTGTGTCCCACAGGGGGTACAATTCACCCTCTGGCTCATTTCAGAGGTGGCTTGCCATTGTGGAGAGTTCCAGAGGCAGCTTCCTGGGCCCTCTCCTGTTTCTGTGGCTGCTGCAGGAAAGGTGCTCGAGGGGAGTAGCTAGAGAAGGGTCGTGGGAGCAGGGACAGAATGATGGTTGCAGAGAGGACAATGCTTTATTTAGTTACCAGCTGAGTCCCTACACTTGATGGAATGGTCCTCAGCTGGAGGAGTCAGCCCTGGGAGAACAGGGACAGAGAGGAACCATCATGCTTAAGAACAATGAAGTAGTTGAGAAACACTCTCTGAAAAAAACTACCTGCTTAGGTCTCCCGTGAAGCTGGACCTGAGTTAACACAAACTGGAAAGGGAGCTGTGAAGGGCTGAGGGGACTCACCCCATTGCAAGCCCTCAGGATCCAAAAGCCACAGGGCTCTTCTGCCAATTGGTCAGTCCCAAAGCTGGCTGAGGTGAAGGGGGAAAACCCACAAGGCAGGACCCCTGCTCTGCCCCAGCGCCTCTCCTGCATACCTGTGCCTTTGTGTGTGCAACATGGCACTCTGTACTGCTCCTCTCCATAGCCCCAGGGAAGAAAAGGATGGAACTGCAGGCTGTAAATACAAACCCCTCCCTCTCCATGGAAGCATCCCTCCTGGAGCTAGTGGCAGCTGAGAAAATGGCTGTGAGCTGAGGTGGGGATGAGGAGTGTCAACTGTCCAGGTCTGAGTTCAAAGACCGCATCGAAAGGTCAAACAGAGCCGCTGACAGCTTAACTGAATGCTTGGGATTTTTTCATACTGTGGAGCATGCCACAAAGCAGTGTGTTTAACTTCTTTCTGCCTTTTTTTTTTTAAAGAAATGAAACAAAAATCAATTTAATAAACATTTCTCATAGTGTGCATAGTGTGATGAACTGCTGCAATTTTACAGCCAGTTAACCTTAACCACCAGGATGCTTTGTGAACCAGGCTTTGACGGTGTGGGATTTTACAGCCTCTGGGAGGGGGGCCTGCAGGCCAGCTGAGTGTGCATCTGGACTGGTGCTGAGGGAAGGCAAAAAGGTTTCTTGCCTGAAGTGGTGGCTGCTGCAGTTGTGCCCCTCCCCAAGGGAAGGAGGGCACAGCTATAGGGGAGCTAATGTGGATTGCAAAAAGTGTGACTGTGCTGAAATTTAGCACGGGGTGGAGGGGGGGTGTTGTGGTAGTCCTGCGCACACTTGAGGGGTTCCTCCAAAAGTGACCAAAAATGGCCCAAAATGCCCTGTGCTGTCATCTGGACAGGGACTGGGCTGGTCTGCCTTCTGTGGATGGTCTGGTAATGCCACCACTGCTGCTCCCACCTGCCCCTCTGCACCATCAGGGGAAAGCCTGGCTGAGAGCGAGGTGGGAGGCCAGGTGCTGTGATCCCTCAGTTGCCTGCCTTCCTCTGTCCTGTCCTGGACTTTGCACTGTGTGTGAAGCAGGAATGTCCTGCGGTGGCTGCCAGCCATCACCCCTGCTGGTGCAGAGAGGGAGGGGGTGCGGGGTGAGGGAGGGCGAGGAGGGAACACAACGTTGAGCTGCTGCAAAGAAAGGCAAGCCCTGCTCCCAGCGGCTGTGCCTGTGCTGCGAGATCATGCCCATCTGTTGTTCTTTCACTTGTTTACCTGAATGTTAATGGAGTCGGACATAATGACTTCTGGAAAGAAAAAAAAAAGTGATATTTAAAAACAATAAAAAAAGAAACAAAGCAATTCCCCCTTGTTAGTGGATTTTTAATGATGTGTTGTCAGATCTTGTTTCCTTCCATCGTGTACTGATTTCTGCCACGTCTTCCAAGGGAACAGGCATGTCTCATTCTTGTATTCAAGCAAAATTTGGGCTGCAGGGAAGCCTGTCCTCAGCTGACCCTCTAGGTGGTTTCCCATGAATGTGATGCTCTTTGCTTCATGCATTAAAACGTTTGGATTGTGACACTGCATTGTTGCTCCAGATGGGGATAAAATTATTCCAGCCTCTGGAGCTACGATTAAGCTGATGTGAGTCACTGTCAGACCCAGGCTGGTGTTCGAGGGGGAGAAACAATAGTGGAGACTAACTGGCAAAGCACAGCATGTATTTGGCATCCAGGGTGTGTGCCTTGGGACCTCAGCCTGGAATTACAGCTGGGATCTTAAACCTTTCCCAGCTCAATGGGGAAGGTCCACTTTCTTTGCACTTCAGTCCCTTTATTTGCACTTCAGGTCTGAGTACAAGCATTGATGTGCTTGGAAACAGATGAGCTGAATATGATACTGGGAGAGGAGTGGGTAAACCAGGGCCCCTTTAAGGTTGTGTGGAGATACGGGTTATCCGTGGAAAACAGCAGTCCTGCCATGTCAGAGCCTGTGAGGCCACGGGGATAACCGAGTGTGAGGGTGGATACAGTGCTTGCAGCTTGTTTGTGCTCATATCTCACAGAAAACCCTGGCTTACACTTCTCTTTAACATTTCTCTCCAGAGGTCTGAAGGACCTGGAAAGTCACTGGAGACCTTACTGTGGAATTCCGCTGCCTAGGAATGTGACTGTGGAATCTTTTTTTTTTCCTTGTGAAACAAGATTTTTCAGGAATTAAAAATACAAGCATGCATTTTTCTAAACTAGACCATGCCAGGATTTTTTCCAGTGGAAATTCTTTTCCTCCTCCCTCCCAAACTGGTTTATTTTTTTCTTTTTAAAACCTCCTAGAGTGTTTCTAACGAGACGTTTTGGAGGTATTTTTTGCTTTGGCAGGCTGTTCCGTAAGCTTCTTCTGGGCTGTTTGTTTTCTAAGTAGCAATGAGTCTAATTGTCTCGTACTAAGACAGCTGTGATTAACATGCATAAATTGCTTATGCCTTTTCCTAATCAGAGGTTGTCGAAGCTGTAACCAAGAGTTGCAATATTCTCGCAGGAGGGAATAAATCCAGCCAGCTCTCCCATGCCAGAGCTGTTGATGGTGGAGGTTTCTGCAGAGGAAAGCACTCTCACTGCTGCAAGTGGCCGCACCCTCCTCTGCCTGCCAGCTCCGCTTGCCGGGCTCAGGGATGAAGGATGTGTTGGTGGCTGTGCTCACATTCCTGCTCTGAACCACTGTTTCCTTTGCTGGGCATGACAGCACGGCCCTTCCAGTTAGGGGAGGAAAAAAGGTGACTATTTCAACAATCTCGTTCACTGTCGAGGCTGTGGTAGGGCTGGGAACTGTGGCTGCACCAGGAGTCGGCAACAGTGGAACAGCCCCGAGGGAGGAAACATCTGCCACCAGTGGGTGCTGAACGGGAGAGGGAAGCAACTACCTACCTGACCAGCTCTTGAGAAAGTGGTAGACACAGGCAGGAAACCCCAAGTCCCATAAGCACCACGCTGGGCACCTGAACTAGATAGAGGCTGCATATTTTTCCTGACCACTCCTCAGTGTCAGCCTGGGGAGCATCACATTGCCTTGCACAGGGCATTACCTGAGCAATGGGATGCAGAAGTGCTGTTCGGGGCGACCCCTTCAGCTGACCTCTGGCGGCCTGATGCTTTCACTTCAGTGCTCAGGGACCTGGAGCAAACAGAAAACACCTCCCGGGTGCTAAAACTGCTGCATAACCGAAACCTGCGTTGTTTTCACACTTGCAGACACATTAGAGAGTATAAAAACTTTGCAAACATTGTGGATTGCCTGGTGTTTCTCACTGGATTTAGATGACCCGGCTCAAGTGCTAATGGTTGCAAGTAACACTTCTAATTACAGTTTCGTCACACCTTTTTGGTTTTGGTTTTTTTTTTTTTTTTTTTAAAGTGTTTCTTGGCCCTGCTTTGCTAGGGCATTCCCTCATGCCAGAACACAGCTTTGCTGAGTACTCAGAGGCGTTGGTGTTGGGCCAGGCGAGATGGCAGAGATGGCACGCACACAACACCCTGCCTGCTGGCTGCCAGCAAACTGCTGAGATTTCCTCCAGCAAGGATTCATGCTGTTAATGCAAGGCTCAGTGTTGGTTGATGCTGCTCCCACAGGTCTTGTTGGAACAAGGGATCTGGGGAGTTTTAGGGTTCCGTGGGGTTTTTTTGTTAATGAAGTTAATGTTAACTTCAAGGCCACTCAGCTGGTTCCAGTGACCTTTTTCAGCCTTTCATTATACAATTTTTTTAGTATCAGGCACTTTGGGGCAGGGATAGAAAAAAAGAAAAAGCAGCAAGATTGAGAGAAGGGTTTTCTTGGTGCAAATATTCTGTAGTTACATCAAAATGAACAGACACCGCCAACTGTTTTTGTTTCTTTTAAACAACTGGAGTAATTGCAGAGAGTATTAATTTTGCTCATAAAGGACTTCCCTCCCACACGTGCAATGTCTCTAACAAAAAAAAAGGGGTTGTGGTGTCTCCCTGCAGGTCCTCTATAGGCTGGCAATAACATTGTTATTGTGGAGAATAGAGTTGATAAAGACCTTCATAGCCTGCTTGCATTAAAACTCACTCCACAGGAACTAATTTTATGTAGTTACCTTAGGGGAAAATAGCACCAGCATGGGTAAACAGCACTGGAATAAATCTAATCTGCTTGCAGGACCAAATGAAAGTACAAAGTAAAACAGGTAAGCAAAGCTCAATGTAGAAGAGAGGTGGTATCAAGCACTGAATTCTGAAAACCCACCCCACCCTACAGAATTTGTAGGATTTCATTCTGGCAAATGGGAGAGGATAACTCATTTATTTCCTTCAGGCTGTACCAGTCTGGCTTGGTGTGACTGCCTTCTCCCAGCACAGAAGGCTGTGGTGGTCATGACTCTGCTTTTCCTTTCTGCCTGCAGGAAAATACTCCCTTCCCACCCCACCTCCCCTCAAGAGCTCCAGCATCAGCTGCATGTGGCCACATCTGAGTAACCTCCACATTCCTTCCAGATCCAGGAGATGTTGAAAAATGCATCTTACTGCTCTATCTGGCTTTCAGGATCTGGGTGGCTGTTGGGGAATGGCCTGCTGCTTTTCTATAGCCAGGAAAGCAGGGAGAGGGACCAGTGGTTCCTGCCCCAGGCACCTACCCCAGGCTCCGAGGGCAGGAGCAGCAGCAGGAGCCTGCAGGGAGCAGCGGAAACAGTTACTGGATGGGGCCAAAGGACAGATTTATTTGCAGGAAAGGAGCAGGAGGCGCCTATGATGGGGCTGAGGCTGCTGTGCATTTTCACATGCCACCCCCACACACAGGGACGTGCTGGCTTCCTGCAGACACACGGAGCCATCCCCGCAAATGAGCCGCCCCTCGGAGCCTGCACACTGGATACAGCCTGCTCATTTGGATGATGGCCTGTCCTGCAGCCCAATTCCACCTTCCAGCCCCCTCTTCAAGCCACTCAGTTCAGTCCAGCAAGGGGAAAACACTTTCCCATCTGTTGGTCTTCAGACTCTGACTCATTATTTTTATTTCAGCTGTCGCCAAGCAATAGCAAAAGTCCCAACACACCAGCATTTCCACTGCTGCAAGCTGCCTTGTCCTCAGCCACCCGAGAATGAGCAGCTCAGCCCCAGCTCTCCGCTGCGTGCGATACTAAATATCACAGATTCTGTCGCAGAATAGGCTGAGCTGGAAGGGATCCGCAAGGATCATCAAGTCCAACTCTTTAGTAAATGGCCTGTATGGTGATCAAACCCACAGCCTTGGGTTTTAGCAGCACCATGCTCTAACCTAAGCTGAGCTAATTTCATGAGTAGAAAAACAGGAAGGAGGAGAAGGGTACATTCAGGCTCCTTAGTCATCAATACACACAGCATCCAGGCAAAAAGTGAGAACTTGTACCCTCTGGAAAGGGAGACATGGGGCTTGTCCCTGAAGGCACCCACATCCACAGGTGACAGAGACACTGGAGGTGGTGTTGCCCCCTCCTGCCCCTTTAAGCCCCTCATCTAACAAAGAACCAAGGCTCAAAATAAGACAGTGTCTGCACCAGTCTGTTGTACCCTGCCTGTTTCCACTCTTACAGAAATGGGACATGCCACTGCTTACACCACATCCTTTTTTTCTGCCTGCTCCTTATTAAGCTCAGAGACTCTCCTGCTCTCCCCAACACCCTAGACCGTGTTACACAGCACTAGCAGCCTTTACCCAGGTTTACTCTTCCTTTTGTTTGCCCTTTTACTGCTCTCCTCCTTTCCATTCCTGCTCACCTACGTCAAGATTCATGTTTTCCTTTCCTCCCCCATCTGGATACCCATTTGAATGCCTGTGACCATACTACCATATGCATATACATTAAAAAAAAAATAGGATCACCAAATGGGGAAACACCTCTAGAGCTGTTCTAAAACTACAGCATGACTCCAGCTAGACAGAAGACATTTTGCAACAACCTCATCACTGCTGCCAAGTATATTCCGAACACAGACCTTGTGCCATAAATTACTGTAATTAGCAACACTCCAGTAGGCAAAAGTATGTATTTAAAAACTGAGGATGCATATGAAGTGGCTGCAGTTTATATTACGGGTGAGTCACAGTGAGGCCCAGCTTGAAGGGAGCCAGTGAAGCCTCTGCAGCCACAGCATTGTCAGGCACAGTCCTTTCCAGCACAGCAAACCTTTTCCTAAACATAGGGAAAACAAACTGAATGTTGAAGCCTCTTGGGAAATGTATTTGCGCTGAAAATTCGAACTTTTTGCTGAAATAAGGGGAAAAACAAAAATCGAGCCTCTTTGGCTACCGCCAATAAAACATTTTCAGACAAAGCTCCACTTCTTGACACACGCGCAAAAAATGTTCTTCTGGGACGGAAAATGGAAACTTTTTTATTTGGATGGATAGTGGTTTTATGCCTCAAGTGACTTGGGGTTTTCTGGTTTGAGAATAAACACGTAAGAGAAAAAAAAAAATAAACAAAACAAACAGAAAACTTCGGATGTGTTCGTGGTGGCCAAGCCCTGCTTTTCCGATGAGAACAAAAGCTGTGACATGGGGTTTTTTTTCCATACTGCGACTGCGGAAGGCGGCGGCGGTGCCGTGCCTGTCCCTCAGGGCGCCGGGCAGCGCCGGGGCGGCCCCGCGGCTCTCCGGGGCGCACGGGCGAGCCCCGCACCGAGCTCCGCACCCGGCCGGGCACCGAGCGCC
>VXBC01012580.1:823572-841428 GCA_013399945.1 Ploceus nigricollis | reverse complement strand
CCCCTTTCCATTTCCCCCCCTCCCCTCCCTTCCCTGGCGGTTCGCGCTGTGTGCCCGGGGTGCAGGGCCAGCGAGGGCCGCGTGTGGTGCGGGCGGTTCGCATCCAGGAGCATCCCGGGCCGCCAAGGGCACTGGGGCCGGGGCCGACGGGCAGCACAGCTGGGGCTGCACCGTGACTTTGCCCTCCGCGGGGCGAGTGCCCAGCGGCCGGTGTTCTTTTCCCTGTTCCTCTTCCCTGTTCCTTCGCGCGGGGGAGAACGATCCCTGTCCCGAGGGACTGTGTGGGCTTTGGTGCGGTGCTCTCTGCACCGTGAGAGCAGGCCCGTGGCCGTGGTTTGCGGTGACTGTGTCCGTCTCCCTCACAGGAGGCAGCAGGAAGACGCACAGAGTCTATTTGAGCAACACGAGGATGGAGGAGCCCGCTGGGAGTCTTCCCAACCGGAGAGACGTCATCCTTCCCGAGTCGTGCTGTGATCACGTCACCATAACAAGCCTGTGAGTGGGTCTGGTGTGCTGTAAGGGCCAGCATGTTTGACCCCTAACTTTGTTAAGGCTAAAACATCTCCTTAGGAGCGGAATTTCTCCTTTCTATGTAAGTGCCCTCAGACAAGAGATGGCCCTGATGAACACTTCTATTGCCATCTGAAAACAGCTATTTTATTTAATTATGCACTTCAAGGCCTTTTCTGAGTTGTAGTCGTTACTCTTCACATGTTCCAAAACTAAGCAGAAGGCTGTATCATTTTAAGAAGATTATTTCCCACTAGGGGTTACGTGGAGGGCAGTGTTTTCAAAAGTAGCTGCCAGATCTTTTCTGTCAAAGGCAGCCAGACTTGACATGGAGCATAGCACTCCTCAGAAGGTTCTCTGTGTTTTGGGCTTCATAACAATCTGGCCCTAACTTAGAACATGACCTTTCTTTGAAAACAAAAGTCTGTGTTACCCATGGTCTTAATACTTAGCACCACTTAATGTTTACAATGCATAACTATTATTTTTGTATCTTCTTAGCTGCGTTTAATACTGTTTATTTAGTCTTTTGCACATGCAAATTACAGCTTGAATTTTTTTAAAACCTCCCTTCTGTTCTACAGGATAAAATTGGCAGTGTGAATGTGGAGGCTGGGTAAATATAGTGGTGCCTGCGTTATTAGGCTGTGTGCTGTTTTTCTGCCAAAAATTCAGTAATATCTACAGACTTTTATACCACCATGAGTTTGTGTCAGATTTAGAACCCAGTTTTGCAGCTTTGGATGATGCAGGAGGACAGAATTATTTTTAAAACTACATTTCCAGTATCGTGATGGAAATGTTTGTTTTCTAGGGTGGAAGTGCTGAGCTCTTTGGTGGCTTTAACTGACCCTCAGGAGGGGAAGCTGACTCAGTCTCAAGAGAAAGTGAGTGACTTACAGACTTTCCATGTCTGTTTACTGCATCGTTTCAGAAGAGCCTGTAATTAGGTAGTCAAGCTTATTCTAATAATATGTTAGAACTGTTTCCATAATTCAGGTGAGCTGAACCAAAATGTGTGTGTGCACCAGCTCTGTTTCCAATTGCCCAGCAGGTGGTAGCTTGATCATCGACCACCTGAATTCAGCGAGGTTCCCTTCAAGCAGGTGGCACTGTCAGGTATTCCAGCTGCCCCTGAAAGTCAGGCTTCAAATCATGCTGTCATTTGCTGACTCAAGGGCCAGCTCTTGCAGGCCTGTGGTTGCAATCTCTCCTCGTTTCCACGTGCGAGCATGGCATGTGTGATTGGTTTTCTTAATCCAAAGGGATTGATTTCTTGAGCTGGCTGGTTTTCCAATTCCTGGAATCTAGTAATGACTTGAGAGCATAAAACCAAAGGAAGGAGTGGAGCTTGTACTTTATGCCACATTAAAGCAGGCTTAAAACAGTGGCCCGGTTATTTTTGTGGTTTTTCTGTCACTGATGGGGATCAGTGATAGTGTCCTTTGTTATAGGCAGAACGTGATGGCTATTGGGACAGCAGGTGCAGTGCTGATGCAATAAGGGTTGTACTGGCCAAATAAAAGTGTGAGAAATTGGATGTGTTTTTGTGGATTTTTACAGCGTGAATAAACACAGGCTGTAATATGCAGAGGTCGTTGCTGTCTCTTGGAAGATGTATAAGACAGCTTTGGGGGAGTCAGATTAACTCAAGAGCTTTATGTTCATCTTTTAGTAATTGGATCTGATGTAACCTGCAATGAAATTTGGTAGCATTACTTTCAATTACTTCATATTCTTCTATTCAGTCTTGTGTAAATCTTTAATTTTAATGTGCATTCGTTCCTTAAATAATGTTTTCATTTGAAGCAAAATTGCTTGGGAATGTCTAAAGCACAGCTAACTGTTTGTTATATTGCAGTTATAATTACTTTGCATGACACAGAATGATGGTCTCATTCTTGGTTCTCATTTCACAGTTAAGTTTTTATGCTCCTTTGTATTCTAGGCACTAAACTCGCTGGGCATTTGGAAAAGTGTATTTAGACTTGTTCCTGGGCCTACCTCAAAGACCTCAGTGGAGTGACAGCTCGAAGATGGGAGACCAGGAGGCAGGTGAACCGTTTCTGGGGATAGTGGCTGATGGTGGCAGAGACTACGAAGGAGCTCTGCCCTCAGACACTGTGTCGCTCAGCGATTCTGACTCTGATGACTTGGGGCTGGCGGGTGAAGCAGAAGTTGATACAATATCTCCCGAGGAGCCATCTGTAGATGAAGGGGATTTCAGATCAGGAGAGACATCCGACTCTTCAAACAGCGGTCACAGATCTCCTGTCCAGCCATTCCATCTGAAGGGCATGAGTTCTACATTCTCTCTCCGTAGCCAGAGCATTTTTGATTGCCTGGAAGAGGCAGCCAAGCTGTCCGTGCCCTCGATGCCTGAAGATAATGTTGTTGATGGGAGGTTTAAGCGTCCATTGCCTCCGACCACAGTTTCAGGTAACGTGGTCCCAGAAAACATGGGAAGGCAAGCCAGAGCAGTGCAGGCTCCCAAAACCTCTCCTGCAGTGCCTGACTACGTGGCACACCCAGAGCGCTGGACCAAA
This sequence comes from Ploceus nigricollis, assembly GCA_013399945.1. Lineage (NCBI taxonomy): Eukaryota > Metazoa > Chordata > Aves > Passeriformes > Ploceidae > Ploceus > Ploceus nigricollis. The sequence continues at coordinate 838,372 of VXBC01012580.1, read as the reverse complement.
TACAGCCTAGAGGGAGTTTCAGAGTCCAGTGACAAGACTAACAGGGCAGTGGCCATGGAATTTCTAGATGGTTTGAAGAAAAGAGAGGAGCAACAGAGCTCGGCTACCCAAGATAGCTACACCCCATCCTTCAACCAGGACCCTTCCAGCTGTGGAGCTGGGAGGATTGTCTTCACCAAACCAACTAAAAGAGGTGTTGATGGACTGGAAAAGAAAACATCAGCAGGGGAGGATGATAAGAAACAGATGAACACAGATCTGAAAGGAAAATCTCTTAAGAAGACTGATGACTTGAGGGAAGAAGATAAGGTTGAGCTGGGGCACTTAGACAGTGACAGTGGAAAGGCAGCAGAGGAGGAGGATGAGTGCATGACGGAGGGGGACCAGAACACAGAATATAAACCTGATGCAAGGCTTAGTGGTGCAGGTGAAGAGCCATCGCTGGGAACAGTTGGATTCCACTGTAGTAAGAAGAAGAGCAGGAAAAATTTCCGACCTAAAGTAGATGATGAAGGGGAGGAGGAAGATTCCTGAAGGATGAAGCACATTGGAGACATCCCAGGACTTGTCTTGTTCATTTTTTTCTGTCCTTTTTTTTTTTTTTCCCCTGGTCTGAAAACCACATGATAGTTTTTTGTCCAACAGTTTGCATCATAGCCACCAATAACATTTTATATTGTTAGAAATTAAGCTACCTAAAATAAACTCCAGACTTTTTGTTTATGAGAATTCCGTGAGCACAGGATAGTTGCATCCTGGCAGGATAGAATAGTGTGATACTCCAGAGCTGAAGTATCCAAAGAAACAGGAGTGTTAGCTAAACGGTTGCAGGGCTTCCTAGTGACTCCCAGTTTTGGAATTTTTCCCAAATCCTGTGGAATCCTGGAGAAAAGGTGATGAGCTCATTATGTAGAGATTTTTAAACAATGAAAATAAAACGTAGTCTTCCACTGGTTGTGATTTCTCCTGGCCCCGTCCCAGGAAGGAAAACCTTTTAACTTTTTTGTTTAAAAACATCTTTCTGTCATTGAGGGTGAAAGCACAACAGTGCCCAGTTATATGATGTGATGATCTGCACCTTTGTATGTCCTTTCCAGGAGGTGCTGCTTCCATATTGATGCTGTATGTGGATTGGGGTATTTGTGGGAATGAGATATTTATACCAGAACTGGAGACTTTTTTGTTCTATGTGATACAATAAACTTTTGGTTGTAACTTGATTTCTTGTCTGAACCACGCTGAGTAATGCAGCTGTAGGAGTTTTACCAAATATTTTTTTTGATTTCTAAACTGTCTTGAAAACCTTTAAAGTGTTACTCTAACTTTGCCATCTTGTTAACTTCTCCCTCGTCTTAGAGATTCTAAACCTCACATTTTTAACATTTTCAATCATTTTACAATGTATAATCCCCTCATAGGATGAGTCATCTCATACAATGAATCACATTGTAAGGAATGTCAAATATAGTGGGTGTTTTCCACAGTGCTAGTAAATTTAATAAATAAGGTTGAAAGATTAAATTCTTTGAAAGGTTACATGATTTGAAACTCAAATTAGTTCAGGTCACTTTGAACTGACTTTTTTTTCTTTTTGTCAGTATTCTAAATGAACCAGTCCCAAGGGTAGTATTTATAATTGTGTAGTGAAAGATTAATTTTGAAGAGTTTGTGATATTTCTTGGTAGATTGTGCTTGCTCAACTCTGAAGGGTGTTTGAGGGGCTGACTGCCTCTGGGGGGGGAGTTCATCTTAACAGTAATTAACTGGGAGGCCCAAATCACTTGGGCTTTGTGTTTGAACTGATGCATCATTTGGCAGAAGAAGCAGAAAACAGTGTAAAAGGAGCAGTTGTGCTCCATTTTTCTAAACTCACATTTTAGTTTTCAGAGCAGAATGTATTTTCTCATGAGTGTGCAGTTGGATGCACATTGCTTGGTGGGTCGTTGATAAATACATTGGTTGTTCCAGTGCATGTGAGTGGACACACACAGCAGGTCCCAATGGATAGATTTTGGGTTCCAGTGGATAATTAGTGTGCTGATCAAGATTAAAATAGTGGAAAGCTGCTGCCAAGAGCAGGGAATGCTTGTTGTGAGATATCTGTTATTTCTTAACAAAAAAATGCAGCTCAGTAGTACAAACTTACTGGGTTTATGAGTTCTGCTTGCCCAGGGTGAGGAACAGGTAGGACTATCAAAATTCCATTGCTGCTAATGGAGTCACAGGCCTGGGGCACAGCTGAATAAACTGGACAAATGCCTGTTTCATTAAGCCATCATAACAAGATTAATATCTGTTAATAAAAGGCTCATTTTTTGTCAGAGCTGAGATTTATTTTTTTTTCCACCTCTGGTAACAGAAAGCTTTTGTGCAATCTACAATTACATTGCATAGAGACAATATTATACGTGTGAGGAAATGCAGTTGAAGTTTGTATCAGAGTCAGACACAGCCCAACACTTCCCCCTTCTGATACTGTTTATGTTATTCCAAAGAAATTTCCCCTTAGAGGATGGTATTGGTATTTTAGTGGTATATCTTGCAAAATTCTAATAAGGCCAGCGAGTTTTTGTATGCTAAAAATGTACAAGCCAGTTTAAGTAATGGAAAAAGCCACAAACAGCCCAAATTCTTAGACTGCAGGATAATTCTTGGTACACGTTCTTGTTTTAAAGTCTCTTAGGTGATTTCTTTTTTCCCTCTGACCCTTGAGAAAGAAAAGTTAAATGAAATCAGATGCTTAGATGTAGAGGAGGTATTCCATGTGATACATGGAGGCAAAGGCTCCTTTCCAGCAGGAAACTGGCAGCAGCTGTGATGGGGCATGGGACCAACAAAAACCAGGTGATTCCACTCTGAGGTTGAGTGAGGAGCCCTTAAGAAGGAATACCAGCAAAGGAATACCTCACAGGAGCCAGTGTGGGAAGAGAAGCTGGTGAGTGCAATTGTTTTGAGAGTTGTAGGAACTCCAGGAACTGTATGTTTCAGTATTCAGGCCCTTTCCTTGGAAACTATTTCTTGATTTCCTTTTCTAAGCAGCTCAGGAGTACAAGCTTGATTTCTTGGCCAAGGAAGGAGCTTGTTTTTAAGTGCGTAAATGATTGCCCTTCCAAAGGGAGACTCCCTCGAACAGAGAAGTGTGGAATTTGGCAGTGATGATGGTGAATTGAGGGTGTGGTATCTGGAGAACAAATGGTATTTAGAAAATAAGGTGGTAGAGTCACCCTGGAGGAGAAAGCTTTAATGCTGTTTGTGGAATGGTTTTGGAGAAAGGACTGAGTGCTATGGGAACAGCAGGAAAGAAAACCCAGGAAATAGAAGGAGAAAGACCAAGAAATCCTCAGGAATGTCAAGCACTGATAGTGCTTAGCACGGGGAGCTTGTTGCCCTTAGGCCTGCAAGAGCTTAGGATTTTACTTCTACAGTAGTTCAGTAGGACAAAAGGTTTAATGTGAAGAAATAGAATAAAAATTAATTATCAATATATTCGATGTCAGTCTCAAACTGATCTGCACGCTCTTCTCTTTCACTTCTTTGTGGCAAAGGCACTTCTGTGTTGGCACTCTTCACACCTAATAGGATTGGAAAAGTCATGTACTCATTTAAAAGCCTTACGACAGAGGGCACATAGTAGTAATTGCTTAAGAAACTTCAAAATGTTGAAAAAAAGACACTGTATATTGTATTACTTTGCATTCTCTCAGTAAATGATAAACACGGGCTTATTTTTCAGCTATTTAAATTTCTGATTTTTTATGCAGTTACAGTATTAAAATGTCTGGGAAGCCTGCTATGGGATGGAGTTTTTTATTGCAATACTGATAGTGAAGCAACTCACATAAGTGTTTAATAAACTTCTGACAGCATTAAGTATAGCTTGAGTGACTTGAGGTCCTGTCATGTCATGACTGTTGAGTTTTCCAGCTACCTTTTTCCATGTAGTATATATATGCTCAGTTTATGGGTCTTGGAGGCGATTTTGTGTAATAGAGGGCCATAGGTAAATATTGAAATAGGTCATTAAGAAAGATATCCAAAATCTTTATTGTGTTGGATATCCTGCAGTGGCTGAGAAATAGTTTGTTCCTGTCTCTAATGATTAAAACTCCATACAGTGGAGCCCTGGGACACAGGACACAATACTTTTCTGACAGACATGGGTGCTGCTCTAAAGGCAAATGTATTCTGTTAATTAAAAAAATACTAGGAGACTTGCTCAGTTTTTATTTTTAATGCTTATTGCTATGCATTTTAAATACTTTTGTAATACCTCCCTAGGATTATCTCATGGACTCAAGAAACCCCCAAGGCAATCCTCTGTTGCAAATTGATACTTGTTTATGTGTTTGAACTGGGTGAGATTATTCTAACTCACTCTAAGCGACAGTCCTTGCCCCAAAGCTTTTAAATGAATTTTACGAATGGTAATTTTTTCATTCTGAACTAAGAATATTCTGTTCCCTGTTTATATTCCCATTACCTCTAGGAATCTCTTTATGGAGTTATTTTCCAATCTTATTTTTCTACCTTGCATTTTTTAAACTACATTGCTCAGCTGTATTAATTAGCTTTTCCAAGATTGTTTTCAGTACTTACATGTATAGTTTGGAGCTGGTTGAGTGCACAAGAGGTTGGTTTTCATTAAAGCCTCTGCCATGGAGGAGATAACAGCTGTACAGTAGCAAATCTACAAAATAGGTAGTGATTAAATACCTGCCCTCTTTTGTGAGTATATTGCAATACCTCAAGCTGGCACAAACTTACTAGAGCATTCCGTGTGTGTTTCTGTTGGTCCTGTGTAGCCTTTTTTCAGGAAGCCATAAAAGGGATAAGAAGAGAGCAGGAAACTGTAGCAGGAGTATTAAGATAAAGAATTTTCAGCGAACTTATAAAGAATTTTCAGTGAGGCCAAAATTATACAGGCGAGTTGTAGAGATAAAGAAAACAATAAGAGTTGTGCTACATAGAAGGTGGTTTAACATTTTCAGACTGTGTAAGAAATGTTGTTTGTTTATATTGCAAGGGTTTGTCATCAAAAGCTCAAGACAGAATTTCCTGCTATTATTTGGACTTCATAATCGTGTGCTGGACACTTCCCTTTTGAGATGTTGGTACCTGGTATCTTAAGAAAATTAGAAAAACTGATGTACAAGAAGATTAGATCAGATCAGACAGAATGTGTGTATTTTCCAAGCTGACATTTAAAAAAAAAAGAAAAGAAAATATTAGGAGAAGGACAAGAGTGGAGGGGGGAAGATGAAGGATTTCATTCCAGAAGCATCCTTAACAAAGGAAATAAACACTCTCAAGTAAAGTACCAAAGACAGCAAGAAATGTTGTATTCCCTTTTCTCCTTTCTACAAGAGTTTATAAATTTTTCTTTACATATGTTTATCACCAGAAAGCAATAAGGAAAGTGAAACCATAATACAGATCTGTTTCTCTGTCCCTTTATTCCTAAGTAGGGTCTGCCAAACCACCGTTAAATGAGAGAAAGATGGTGAAATCCTAAAGCTGATATAAATGCCTAGAAAATAGTATTTACCTGGGCTTCCAGAACTTTAAATCGTTTTTCTTGTTCTTTCAACCCACTAAAGTACTTAGACAAATTATCCACCCTGTGGAAACAAAGCAAACACCTTGAGCAAAAAGGAGATGCTTCAAAAGAAATCATAACCACAAACCACGTGTAACTTTACTACACCCATGGCCCTTCACTGCAGTTCTGTGCTGCTTAGTCATCCCACAGCCCTCTAAAGGTTTTGTCCTTTTGAGGAGTTCACAGCAGTATTTTTTTTTTGAGCAGAACAGCAATTCTGGAACACTTTCATGCACCTGTTGCCCAGGGACTTGCAAATGACAGGTCAGGGCAGCTATTCAGCTTCTGGTGAGGGCCATTTAGCCTCAGTTGCTGTGGAAATCAAGGGCAGCAGAAAGGAGCTGCTCTGTCTTTTGAGCCACGTGTGTCTTTCCTACCTGGAAACATCAGTACCCAATGGAAACGGATCCTGGTGTGAGAACTGAGGCCACAACAGAGATAAGCCCCTTAAAATTTATGCGATCTTCCATTCCTGGAAACTGGCTTGACAGTCAAATCCCTTTTTCCATGCAGTCCACAGGGATTGCTTAATGAACTTCCACATAGTGCCTCCAAATGGCTGAATTATCCCCATGCTTTCTGCATCCTTCACCTGTTCCCATCAGTTCTTTATTCTTAACCTCTAATTCCTCATAGGGTTGGCAAATCCCTCTCTGGTTTCTCCTAGCTACTCTTTCAAGGTTTCCCTCTCACAGGCAATGTTCCAATCCCACCTATGTGAAAGACCTGCTGCTGGGTGGGTCTATTGCATTTTGAGATTGGTTCAGTGCAGCCAAAGTTCAAAGAATCACTTCCTGGGGATTTCCTAAGATTTCAAAACCACACTGCTACCACCTAAGAGCAAAAATAAAAACCATGGGGGTAGTGGTGTTCATCTGAATCTCTTCCAGTCTTTCTCTGGCTCTGCTATACCTGAAATATTGTGAAGCCAGATGGATTCTCACTTTTCCCCTCCAGTAACTTCACCTACAACGTACCTTCTTATTATATTAAAGGATATAGTACCCTTTGTTTGGAAGCAATTGCACGTATATTTATTGCATTATCTCAACAATTAAGCTCTCACTCCTAGGATTTGTCAGTGATCTGCTTAGGAGAATCAAGTTTAAACCTATATAATCATTCAAAATTATTATGAATTAAGGGTCTATGTGAATTAGAGGGAGAGGAGTATTTTCCAAGAATGGAAGTATGCTGTTCTGATCTCCAGCTATTCTGTGAGTTGGAGGTTTATTTTGAAAAAAAGCAGACAGCACAGGAACATTTCCATGGAACTTTCTTATTATGGTAACTTTCACACCCATTGCGCCTCAATTTGAAGTCTGTTTTATTGTAAGAGAAAACAGCTGGAATATGTGTTAAAAGCTTCTTTAAGGAATGCTCTTCTGTCTTAGATGTTTCTGTTCTCCCTGCATATATCTATTTTGTGTCTCACTTAAATGTTTAAACCTCTGAATAATAATCTAAGACTTATACTTTATCAGACTAAACCAATTCAAGTGATATTCCTAGTGGGAAATTATAGAGAGGTACACAAATGGAGACTCAGTCCCATGCCATAAAGGCATAAGTATTTGTTCTGCATCTGTGGCTAATTCAAGGTATCTTAAAACTTCCATTCAAAAGTCTGTGTTGTATTCCTACAGGAGATGAAATTATGTGTGCTGCAGTCTAGCAAACAATCTATTTTCCCACCATTTTCTTCATAAATAAGATTTTCATTGAGCTTGGCCACAGATTTGGCTTGCAGGTCTATAATTGTACATACTTCAGGAGTGACAAACACTCTAACATTGTAGTGATGCTGGCCTCTCACATTTTTTCATGGACTGTGTGTTTCCTAACTGCGTTCCAGTTGGACCCTTTATATAAGCTTTACAAGAACTTCAATGCTGAACTCATTGAAAGCTGAAGGCTTGCAAGTTACTCTTCCTGTGGGTCAGAACAACTTACTTATTAGATGTGGCCTTCAGCCTTTCTTCATTGCTTTCTTTCTTTTCTTGCTCAAGGTTTACGAGATAATGTTCTTTTTGCACCAGCTCCCATGTTATGATTTTTTGATCGAGGCTCACTGGAAGATCTCTTTCTGTAGGAAAAATAAGATAAGAATTGTATTTTACCCCTTTTTCTCTGATATTAGCAGTGAAAAGTTGATATGCTAAAGGAAGGTTGTTTTTAGAGTTAATAATTGCAAAAACTCAGGAGCAAATGAAATAACTATTCCTTAAACCTATCAGTTGTTAAATCTTGAGAAATCAAATCCCTATAACCCATTTTATATTGCTGCCTTTGTTGTAATAACTATGATGCATCAAGAAATGCACTGTGGGAAACTGTTTATAGTTTAAATGATAAACCTTATTTTTTTGTTTGCATTCTCCTGGCACTCTTTGTTAAAAATAAATTGTGACTCTTGGCTTAAGGAAATCCATGCTCTGCTATTTTGTGCATGCACCATGTCTTTGGAGAGAGTCAGGCTCTGCAGTTGCTTGATCACATTTGTTAACGACTCACCCAGGTGCTTTTTCTTGTGTTCCATTTTGTTGAAGAGTCTTCTGAGAACCAGAGTAATGTGGTTGATAATGATAAATGGTGGTGCTAAGGCAGGCCGGCCGTGGTATTCAACAATCAGGTTGTAGCGCTGCACTTTCCAGAAGATGTCTGTATTGCCCTGGACAACTTGAAAAGTGTAACTGTAATTTGAGGGAGAGGGGGCAGGAATAAAAACATGTAACTCTTTTCTCCACAAGAAGCTAAAGATGAATATAACAAAATTTAGTCCTGTGTTTACTTTAAAAAAGGAACAGCGAGGTCAGCAAGTAGTGTTAATTTAATCTAAAGTTTGTGCAAATTCTTAGATATTACAAGAATTGCAGCTGCAGTCTTCAAATGTTAAAAGATACATTTGTTTTGTTTGGCATTTTGGGTTTTTTTTAAGAAAGATAATTCTACTTTTCTCAGGAAAGATCAGCAAACATGCCACATCAGTTCTTCAACCAAATGAATCATTATTAGCTGTGTTGACAACAAGCATTTCCCTGATGTGCAAATCATCCACTGTAAAGTCTGCCAAGTTTATGGCTGCTGTGCACCTGCAGATTTATGGTTCCACACAGCCAGGGACTCAGACCCTTCTGTGCATGTTTAATTGGATTTTTAGCAGTAAAAGAGGCTTCTTTTCTCCTTGTCTCCAATGTGACTAGAGTAAGGATGATGACAACTTAAGAGCTGTCTGATCACAGGATTCTGCCTATCAATTCCCAAGTAATATTCATTAGGAAAATTACAAGTGTATTTTAAAAGGAATAGCCAGCAATGAGGTAGAAAATGTGGGCATCCACTTAAGGCTTTGCAGCCTCTCTCCTGATACATAGTGAAATCACTCTTGCCTGAACATAGCAATCAGGAGGTTCATAAGGAGGACATTTGTGACCAGTAGGAAGATGACCAGCAGGAGTATGACGAGCCAGTTGGCGTAGCTGTTAGGGCAGGATGGCATGTTCTCCTGCAGAACCTGCAGCGGGTTAAACGTGCAGTTCCTGGGATATGCTCGTGATGCTGCAAAGGAAGATGGAGAAAAAGAAATAGTTATGACAAATCCTAGTGCTGCGTTTCTTACTTTGGTTTTGTGGAAGTATAATCGTGTTGTGTACGTAAAAAGACATTGCGTTGTTGTGCAAGGTATTTGCAGCCCTAGGACACTGCAGACCTCCACAGCTTGGCTGCTCGTTTAGTGGCAAGATGTCTGTCACAGCTGGCTTTGTAGTAGTGTTCATCATAAAAGGGATTGTATTGAAAGGGCTGTATCCTTCTTAGGCTAGTTTTGAGTTCTCAAAATCAAACCTCCTCTGAGTTTGTGTTCCTCCACATCCTTGTGTCCTCATGTCTGGCACATGGGTTGGAGGAGAAAACTCAGTAAAAGCTGAGGGAAGGGGGTTGGTTCCTCGTTCTAAATTTAAGGTGCTTTGTGTATCTGAGCTTGCAGTTGAGGTTAGGAAGAAGGTCTGGTTCTACTGCATGAGACTAGAGGTCTAGTGCTGTATTCTGTCTCCAGCTGTGAATTAAACCCACAAGTTTACAGTAGCATAATGATATTTACTTTTTTTCCCTCTATTTTTTCCCTAGTAATCCTTTTCCCTGGTGCCACAGATAACCCTCTGGTTACATTCATTAGAGCACGTGGTTATATCAAAGCTCACCAAGCTGGGATTTCTTTCACCAAGGGCACTAGCTTATACTTATCTACACTGAATTTCATTTGATGATTCAGCACTCATGAGGCTCCTCTGCCTCTCTTAGGTGTCAGGTTTTGTCTTTGCTACCCAGTAATGTAGTTTTGTCAGCAAATTTTGTCCTCCTCATTACCCCTCTCCCTTTCCATATATTTCATAAAGATGTTAAACAGAATAAGACCCAGAGGGCCCTAGGATGAATTAATCCCTTCTGGAAGTTGCCCATGTAATTGGTTCTTTTTTTTCTCTGTTACTCTTAACCAGTTATTTACCCAACTAGAGACACCCACTGGAGTTTCAGTGGAGAGAACCACACCTTCCTAGGGAGGCTACACCTGACCTTTTGGCAAATGAGTTAAATTATATTCCAAAAGTATTTGTTTCTTTCGAATTACTTTAATGGAAATAAGGGTGGCTGATTGTACCATGCTTACACCATAGGTATTTAAAATGGACATGAATCACTTTCCTCTCTCTTGTGTCATTCAGGTGTTTTGGCTTTTCGGAAACATGCTTTTTCTTATTAAGCACAGTGAACATGAGAGAATGCTTACTAGTTTGCTTCTGTCTATGGCTTTTTTTGGTTCTATTTTGTATTATTTCAAGTTTGAATCCCACTTCATTATTGCCAGTGACATTTAGCACTGGCCAAATGCTGTGGTATTACTGCAGACTTCTTTGATAGGTGACCTATTCTGTATTTTACCTGCTTACCTATCAGAAATGTTGCCTTTGAACTTTTATGTCTAATTATTTCAGTGTCTTGTGATTATTTTTATGTTGGTTTGTTTGCAATGCTGCACATAAGCAATTACTAGCTTTATTTGATTTGGGCAGCTTAATCTCCAGAGTAAATAAATGCTCTGGAGTAATTTTATTCTAAAGCATATGTTTGCTTACGGGCAGAGCAGTATTGCTTTAATGCCAAAATGTGTGGAGGTGCTGTTATTTATTATTTGAGTTTACAGAGGGTTATCTGGGTCTAGGTTAAACTGAAAGGAAGTGGATTGAAGTGAAAGCAGGTATGCCAGCCTTTAAAACTGCAAATCCTTGTGTATTTCTGAGAGCTTATCTAAACAGGGCCAGCCCTTATGCTGTAATGTAACTCCAAAATGCCCATTATCTCTTTGCAAATACACTCTTTGTGTGACAGTAATGTGTAAGCTTTGGCCCGTAGGACAAAGATTTAAAAAAGCAAAATTAAAAAAGGGCAATACTTGGAAGGAATTCCATGCTCTCATCAGAAGTGTGCATTCAAAATTGGCCAAGTTAGGGGGAAAGAAGTTTCCTCACTGTCTATTTCATCCAGTGGAATCTGGCCAAATATCTGAAGGTAGGGACGATAAAGAACCCTTCTGAATATCCATTCCACTCGGCTGTCATCAGGATGGAGCAGAGCTTGAGTTGTCACACCGTAGGCAATGAGCCACACGCTCAAGAAAAATAGAAAGAAGAAAACATCCTTCATCTACAAAAGAGAGGGGGAGGGGAGAAAAGGAGGGGCAGTGACTGTGATAGCATAGTCAAGGAGCAGTAGTCTTTCTGTATGAATATGGCTCAAATAATTCTGTTTGTTTACAAGCTTGTTTAGGTTAAAGGAGGTGGAAGAGGATACAGTTCCATGCACAGAATTCCTCATCTGACCTTGCTGTTACCATATTGTCCTTGGCCTATAGTAAGCATTCTTCTTCGATAGCTCATTTAGATAAAGGCACATTTTAAACTAAAATCTTGCTTTCCAATCATCAAACATTTAAAAATTAAACAGATTTTATCTTTTAAGTGACTGTCACATTTTATCTTTTAAGTGCATATTTTCTGTGAGCTGTCTCAGTACCAGGCACTCTTTACTGTGAATTACAAGAGTTCTGCTGCAGCAGAGAATCCTTGTAGCAGTCAGTGCTCATTGATGAATACTGAGCTCCTGATACAGCAGGCAGTAAAGGCTGCAAGGATCAGGTTCCTTCTGTCTTCAGTTTTCAAGCTAAGTGATGCATCTGAAAGATTCTTTTTGGGGCTTCCTGCTTTTAAACATTGTGTTTCTCTACAGAAGCAGAAGTAATTGAATCCTAAAACACTTACTTAAAAAAAAAAATCTAATATGAATATCAAGTGCAATAATTTTTCCCTGGTGGAAGAGGAACACTTCATCCTCTCCCCATCTGATCTGACAGAGTTCATTAGGGACTGTAGATTCCTTTCAATTAGATTATTGGATTGTGCAGTTACCCAAAAGCATAGGCATTTCAGAGCTCCAGGATGTTACTTGGAGTTCTGATAAGAAACATCTCTAAGCCAGGCAAGACAGAGTTGATGTCTGACTTCCATTAATCTATTTTGTTTTCTGGATGATCTAAAATTTAGGAATGCTGCAGGGCTGTAATGGTATCATGGTGATGGGAGAGCGGTGACAAGTCTGGAACTATTTTTTTCCAATCTGCAGTCTCTCTGGAAATGAGTATTGTTCTGGAATTTTAGCAATTACCAGATCTGTTTCAGCAAATCTGTAGCAAGGATATAAGGGGGAAAGACAGTAAGAGGCCATCTGGGATTGCTTCTCTCTTAAATAAGGGAGATGATTTTGCTTGAACCCCCTTGAACCCTTCAAGCAGGTTTCATTTACTGAAGTAACCTTCTCTGTTTCTTCTTTTGATGTAAGGTTCAACGCTGAAATACCAAAGCTGAGGCATGGTGTTGGCTTGGGTGGGGCAGAGATGAAAGGTCCCTGGCAGGGTTTCTTCTAGGCTGCTGTTAATGTTCTTGTTTGCATCTCCCCAGCCCCAGTGTTATCTTGCAGGACTTCAGGTGCCAGCAGGGTGGGCACAGGTAGGACTTGTTCAGGGCCCTGGTTTAGCTTGGCAGGCAGCAAAAGAAGGGCTAGGAGCTGTACATCTGACTTGTTCTCTTACAATAGAAGTCTGCTAATGCCATAAGCTAGATAATGAACAAGAACTAATATTTATTTGCCATTTACCCTTTTGCTAGTCCAACCAAATGTCATCTTAGAGTTCCAGTTATTGCATTTGTAGACAAATCCAAATAGCTTGGTAGTTATGTTTATTCAATGTATAGGCTTGTTTAGACTGTAGAGCTTTTACTGAGTTCTGCTGTGAGTCACAAATCAAATATTTGTAGATTCTGTAATGGTACTTACAATTAGATGAACTCTATTAATCAGTTAGCATGAGCTAATTGACCTGGAGGATTAACATGCCTAAATAAAAAGCCATTTCAACATACCAATGCATACTCAAGTACAGTAACTGTAATCCCAATGTCTCATTTCTCGCAGGAGGGCAGTAATAAATAAAAATATTTCATCAACATCTTCCAACATCTGCTCACAAAGTACTAATATGTTTTCATTGTAACAGGGAGCTAAAAAGTACAAGTAAGAATAACTCCTGTAGGAAACTTGTAACCATCCTTTTTCACTGATTTTTTTTTCCTACACTTGCTGAAAAAAACAGAATTTGTTTCCCCAAGTCATTTATTGGAAGCCCTGCCCTTCTGTACCTGGCCTGTCATCTGCCTGAGGTCTTTGCCCTGGATGCACACAGCTTGGGAAGTTGGAGGAATAGCAGTAAGGCAAAGACTGCTCTTTGTTAGCCAGATCTGAGGATAAATTATTAGGTAAAATACAAGGATTAGTAAATTGGGACCAGCTTACTGCACTACAGAGGCCTTTGAAAGGATCTACTTCAAACATTCCATCTTATAACAAAATACAGGAATATGCAAAATGACGGGCCTTAAAAATGTAAAAATAAAGACAGGTTATAAAGTTATTTCCTTTCTAAAGACAAGATTTCCTACTTTCCATTTCTTAGAAGGCACAGGTATTTATCTGAGGCAGACTGCACACTTACCATCCTTTCCACAATTATGATCTTTGGTCCAAGTTGTTTGTGAATTGCAAAGATATGGATAAGTCTAAGTGTAAACACCATAAAATCAATGGCGAGTATTGTACGGCCAGCTTGGAAAGTTGAGTTCAGCATCCTGCAGAAGACATGGAATGAAGTATCAGCTCTCAGCAAGTACTGTTAATGTCTGTACAGTGATGAGAAATAACCAAAAGATGAAGGAACACTCCTTTCTCTCTCTTGGCTTCAATGAGATTTATTAACAAATAATAAAAAATAAGGTACTTTGAGTAAAAGGGATTTCAGAAAACAAACAAACAAAGCAGAGCTTTTCAGTACATGTGTTTGAATATATCAATTTTAGAGGCTCCTACTGCAGGAACACGTCTCAAAGCCTGTAAAAATGAATGTTAGAGCCTGTCCTCTCATGCATGTGAGACTCAGCTGTCAGCTGATGTACACAGCCCTTGCTACTGATGCAAATATATACCTGCAGGTTACCCCAATTATGAAGAGAAAGATGGTCACCATGTCACATTTATTCCAGTTATCCTCCACATACAGTTTAAATTTTTTCATTAAATTAGTGTCTTCATCTGTATAGAAACTCTGAAAAAGAGAAATAACCATTGATATTGATAGCTTTCCACTTTCACTATTTCCTTCTGAGTTTTAACATAATAACTGTTGCCTTTTTCTCTTTCATTGCAAAGAGCAAAAACAAATTCTGAGTGTAATAAGGCAAAAAAAAAAGCAGTTAAACAATGCAGCTTCCAGTCAGAGTTCAGTTTCTAGGCATTGCTATCTAAACAGCATGAACAGATTTGGCATTTCCGTGCTGGGATTGTCAGTGAAGGCACATTTGATTATCTAGGCAAGGAGTTGGCTTTCTTAATTGGGTTTTAACCTGGCAGTCCTCATGTTTTACAGGTTTATAATGAAATGTTCTTTGATCCAGATATTTTCCATGTCCTCCTCTGTTAATGGCCTTGCTGCATAATTTCAAATAAATTGTGACAAACTTTCCTGTCTCTTTTGCTTAAATAATGAGCACCTACTGGTTCTGCCAGAGTAAATTATTGTAACTTCTTTTTTTTTTTTTT
>VXBC01012580.1:762054-823547 GCA_013399945.1 Ploceus nigricollis | reverse complement strand
TCTAAAGAGAAGAACTTTGTGCAATCCACAGTTGCAACACATTTGCACCACTGTTATTGTTTCAGTTTTTAAACTGAGGACTTTCCAAAACCAGTAATAGGAGACAAGTGGAGAAGGGCTTTTGGGGGTTGGTGGTTTTGGTTGGTTGGTTTTTTTTAAGAAAAGCAGGCCCAAAAGAGATCTGCTAATATTTTGAGTTGAAAAGTATTTTAGGAAAAGCTACAAATAATCTGAATTCATTTACTTGTGAATTTTTAAACAGTCCCCAGCGGGCAAGAATCTCCTAAAAGGATGTAGAGCTGTCTGCTGTGTTTCCCGGTGTAGAATATAACTTCCAGCTTACATTATTTGTGGTGGGAGGACCTAGTTCTGTGGAGTGAAATCAGAGAGGGACTTTACAAAACAGAGAATATCTGAATGCTGGCAGCCCACTTGACTTGGCTAAGGCTGCAGTAGGATGGAAAAACAGAGGTAGAGATGTAGGTTTATATGGTGGAGGAAGAGCTTGCTCTGGGAGAGAGGGGGGAGATGTTTAGGATAAGGTAAGTTCTCTATTGTTCTGTGCACCTGACACTTGAAATTTCCAAGTGCCTGTTCAGTTATACAGATTGTAAATCTATTGAAAACATTGCTGCAGGTTTTACTGTGCTGGCACCAAGGTGGTGCAGGTTACTCACCTGTCGGATCTCTTCCAAGACAAGGGTGAACACCCAGAAATAGAGTACAATTTCTTTAACAGATGGACCCTGAGGTGGAGGTGGTTTAAAGTCCAGTAAAAGGACATAAGTAAATAGAAAGAGAAAAGCAAAGTACATTATAACATTCCCCATAAACACAGTTACAGGGGCACTCCAGAATTTTCTCCACCGGGTAAACATGAATGTCGGCCATGCTGTGTTTGCAGAAGGGTTCTGTTTTTCCAATGTGTCATTTCCTCTGCAAACCAAAAAGAATACATGCTTGGTGACAAGATCCTAAAATTAGTTCATGGGAATAGGCTAAATATTATTCTATATAAAGCTTCTTGTATGATAGTAACAGGCAGATGCTGGGGCTGGCCAAGGGGGAAGGCTGTAGAAGTCAGAGCAATCATAATACCATAGCAGAAATATTTCAAATCAAAAAGAAGGTCTTGAAAAACAAAGTCACATCAGAATTATGTGTGCATTTTTATTATTTCAGTTTAGTTGTATTAATTTTATTTGTTAACTTCATTGTGTTCTGCATGGATGCAAATGCACAAGGAGAGGAGGAAGGGTAATTGGCCTTTATAAACCTAAATAACAGGAAAGAAAAGAAAATGGCCAATGAATTTTTGCGAGTCTGCTCTTAATTATTTTGGTGTTAAAATTTCTTGCAGTGTTTGTCTGAGGAAGTTCTTGTTGTTGCTGTAACTTTGCACTTCTGATCCAGTCTCTATGTGCTGGATTGTATTAAGCCTGTGTTTCTTGACTATCCTTGCTGGAATCTGATAGATCTACTGAAGAATACCTTGCTCCTTTGCATAACTGGCATCTTGTCCTTCATGATTAAATTAGAGTAAGTTGCAAAAAAAGCAATATAGAAGCCTTTTAGCAAAAAGAGTTGATCTCATAAAATATGTATTAAGGTAGTCTTTGAGTGGTGTGGAATGACGCGAGTGTTTTGGTAACTGAAGGGAAATTCGACCTGTACATTTACAGCTGTTTTGCTGTGTTTTGGAACATGAAGTGGTATCTATTGGAAATGGAAAATATCCTCTGCAGAAAATGCAAGTTTGATAGCAATTTGATCTTTGTGTGAGGATCTGTTTCCACATAAAATGCTCTCCTGTGTAAGCTAGGGATGTTATTGGACCTTTAATTTTGTGATTCTTACTCTGAGAAGTCTGATCTCCAGCAAAGGATGTGCACACTAGGGTATGTTTTTAATTTCACCTCACAGAAAATAAACAATGATTCTTCACTGGTTTTTAATTTCCTTTGATGATCTTGCTAATTATTAAATACATTTGTTACAAGGAAAAAGTTCTCTTTGCGGCCAATCTTTTCTATATGCCTGATTCTGTACTACCTCTCAATTTATGACATCATGAGATACATTCCCATGGTAACAGGCTAATATCATAAACAGATAATTGCAGCTTTACTGTAAGATGCTGAAATAGATCTGGGATGGAGAGAGCCTCTTTGTTAAAATAAATTGCTAGGATAATAGCAATTGGAACATGGAATGTAATGACCAAACCATGCTGCACTCAGGATATGGAAGTGCTTTATGATATTGCTTACAAATAGCTCCCAAGAGGCAGATGCTTTTACACCTATTTTATAGGTTAGGGAGGGAAAGAGAAGAACTAATGATTTTCTCCAATATACCAGCAGTTAAATGCCAGAGGTAAAAATAGAACCTAATAACTCTGACTTGGTCCAGGACTTCATACTGCAGCTGATGCTTCCTCTCTACCACTGTTCACATATTTCTGGAGTTCTCTTTAAATCATGGAAAAACTAAGTGGCAATTTAGCACTATTTAGCCTTTAAGAGGACTTTGTGCCAATCAAAAGTCTACTTATCCTGACTTAAGTCCTTGTGGTCTCCCAGGTTTTGGTGATAAGTGTGTGGTAGAGGTATAGGAGGGGATTCTGTTCTGAATCAAAGATCTATGAGTGACCACAAGCAACTGACAAAACCTTTGTGCTCAGTTACCCATTTGTGTGATGCTCCCTCTAACTCATAAGGTTCCTCAGGGCTCATCTGTTAAAATTTAAATTAAGAGCATCAGAAGCTGACTCAATGTAAAATTCTCTGGTACTGATGGGTGCAAGTACACCTTTGTAAGAAAGTACAGTGATGTAAGGTTTTGCTGAGAAACTTCTTTCTGCTCAGCTCAGTAATCTGATAACTTCCTAAAATCCATTGGGAATCAGTCATAATGAGCTGATGGGAATGTCAGGAATTGCTATGTGATTCCCAAGTAAATTCCTTGTTCTGTAGAAATTACCTGCTCAGAAAAAGTAAACTGGTGTCTCCTTAAAGCAGTGCTACATCCCTTTTTATTTTCTATATTCCTTTTAGAGAGCAACACCAGTAGCAATCAAAGGGCACAGCACTTCTGAGGAGTAATGACTTCCTGGTTCCTTCAGCTGCTCCTTAGATCCTTAGAAAAGTTATATTAGCTGATGGTTTTAAACTTACCTATCTTCCTTGGACAAAAACAGAGTCCTCTCTGAATCCAAACTGTCCAGCTCTCTAAATGGCTCTGGCTCATTCTTTGATTGTTTTTCCTCACTGTAAGGAAATAAACTCATTAGTTAAAAGATGATGCTTAGCCATTCTTCACTACTGAATTGACATTGATACAGAACTGCTAGCATGTACTTGTCTTGGATCTGCTCTGCTGGGGAGCTATTAAATAGGGCATCAACTTTATCTTTACAAATTCTGTTTATTTTTAAGGAGGTGGCTGAAGTCACCCACAAGATTCAGAGAAGTAATAATTGGCATGCTTCACAAAAATGGAGCAGGATGCTCAGTTTCCTCAAACTAGTTAGGATTTGAGCAGAAGTAAACCCCTCAGTCAGTCTTAGAAGAGAATTGCTCAATGCTCCATTCCTAGTTACTCTTAGTAGCAAATAAGAAGGGAAATGCCAGAAGCAATTCCCAGACATATGACAGTTCTTGCGTTCCAGGGAAAGGAGGCAAAAAAATTATGGAAATTTGGAAAGGATTGCTTTGAATTATGTATAATAATTCAAACCTTCCATGAAAACTTGGCCAAAATATCACATTAAATGAATTTGTGAATCTGGCAGCTAGAAGGTCATCTTTAGTGATACTGGCAGAAGGCAAATCTTAAGTCAGCGTTGCCAAACAAGTTTTCCTCTTGCTTTTTATGTAGTTTAAGAGTTAAGAAGCATGTATTTCATAATAACATGCCATTTCATATTGCTAATTCTTATGATTTGTATATGATTCTCTGAATGTTTGAGGTTTTCCTAAAGTTTCAGATCCACAATTTTTACAACCACCTGAGCAGCTTGGCTGCTCTTTTTTTCTCTTCTGTTTTTTTAAATTTTATTTAGTTGGTTGGTTTTTGTGGTGTGGGATTTTTTGTTTTGTTTTGTTGGGGTTTATAGCGCGTGGACTCTTTTTCAAGAAAACCTAAGATTGTAAGGCACTGAATTTGAAAATCTTGATTTTGATTGACTGATAATTTAATGTCAGTCCCATGTTTTTAAGCTTGACTTATGGTTATCAAGGCTTGTGGCTGATAACACTGCTTTGTGATGGCTGTTTTCCTTGGATTGGATACTGAGGTTTGAGCCAGGCATCTCCAAATCTAGAAACAAATGGTGCTACAGCTGCAGATACTCTACACATTGCTGTGTAGGATCTGGAGCTGACAGAATTATTCCAACAGGCTTTCCTGTGGACTGTGCAAAATAGGATGTGAAACTGTGGCATTGGTTTTTTAAGTATGGCAACAGGACACACAAATCACTGAGCCTCATAGAAAACTGATTTGCTTAGGTGATATTAGGTGATGTTACTGTTTTAATCACTTCAGGGAGAAATTTTGAGTCTGAATATTTTTTATGGCTTATTCTTCATCATTTACTTATTTATCTCTTGCACCCAAATACTTAGTTTATACCTGAATGATATTAAATTGGTGTAGATTAGGAAAGGGCACCAGAATGCACAGATTAACTTGAGGATCTGTGTGCTTGTAGACATGTCTCCCCACCATATTTTTGTCAGGAAGGCCTGAAAGTCCAGAAGAGAAGAGATGGCTTTAATATCACAAAAAGATACTTGCAGATGAAGTACACCTATGTTCAGTGACTCCTAAGACAGTGAATGCTCTGAAAACCTCACAGCTTCAGAGCAAACAGGTTCTCTGTGCGTCCTTCTGCAGATGGTGAGTATGGAAAGAGTTATTTGGAGACCAGTGGAAAGAACAGCAAGCCAAATGGAATTAAGCAACATCTGTAGCACTAAGGAAGCCCAAGTCAGGCACTGGGAGATAAAAGCAGCATCACTCTTAATTTAGCTTTGTGTATGCAGAGAGAAGTCAGGTTGTGAGAGCAAAGCTGAATAGTAATTTAATTTAACTTTTATCAGTGAGCTCTCTCTTGAATCTGAGCAAGGAGTTACCTCACATCTTGGAGCAGCTTCATTAAGCCCCAGGCAGATTTACAGTGCTTTTCTGATGCTTCTCTGTGAGCAAGAAAGGAATAAAAAGCAAGAAAGCACACGATGGATTAAGGGCTAAACCTTCTCAGCACACTGGTCTGTGTGCCAGCTGGATGAGAGGGTGGGGAAAGGGGGAATTGTGCTGCTTTGGCAAGGACATGGTATGATGTCCTCTTTGTCAGTTGCTAGGGGGAGAGAAGAGTCCCTTCTCTGAAGAATGGTTCTCAGGGGAATACATTCATTGGGGTTGTTCAGTTCCTGTGCTACCCTCTCCTGTGTCCAACTGAAGGCCCTGGGGGCACGTAAAACTTACCTGGACACCATCATGTGCAAAGAAAGACTTTGCATCTGCTTCTGTGGCCAGCTGAAGGCACGTGGTTTTGCTCCAGTACTGATTTTTCCTCACCAACAGAGCAAATGCTCTCTCCTCGCTGTTGTGGTAGCATTCACTAAACAGTTCTGCCATATGAAGGAAGCACAGACAAAAAAATGTATCTCTTGGGTGATCCTCTTATACTTTGAAGGATGAGTTGTCATGCTGTCCTCACTTTCCTGAACAGGCTAAAGAAGACAAGCAGCGCAGCTTTGTCTTTTAGACAGCAAATCCTTCATTTTGAGACAGAGCTACTTGACATAAAATAATATTAGACTTGGTGGAGTGTTATGGCATAATTTTTTCCAGAGAAACTGGTCCTGGAGCTTAGAAACCAGGATAAATTTAATGAGCCAAAAAAACCCCAAGAAAACCACCAAGGTCTTCTCATTAGACAAGATTTGACTTCTCATGTCTGTTCTATTCTACTGATTCACTTGATTATCTCAGTACCTTTCCCAAGCCAGCCTACACCTTGTTACACTGTGAGGCTGGGCAAAAAGGTCAAGTGCACTTAAAATTATATACAGACATCTTTTCTAGTTGATGTGGTATTTATCATTCTTAAAGAAAGTTTGCTTTGCGTAATCCAGGCCAGAAATTAAAACTGGGGATCTGATCTAATACTAATCAAAGCCAAGAAGCAGAAATTCTGTGTATTGGATTAGGCCTCATAATTCCATGACTAAATTACTCGAGCCCTGTGATTATATGAGAACTTCATTTTTAATTTTTGTAAATAATAATGGCTCTGTGAGAAGAAGGGAAAATGTGATCTCTGTGTAAATAATGCAGCAACGCCTGCATGAGCCTTCAGCTGCTTGATGAACTACCTCAAAGGAAGAGGACCCTCTGTGTTTGTTTCCACGTGAGGCATATTTTAAAGCCCTCTCCTCACAGCAGTGAAGGTATGGATTGGACTGAAGTCAGATCAGCAGAGAAGCTTGCGTGCAGACATCTGTTTCTACGGCAAGCAAAGGGGAGAGGGCTCAGCATTCCAGCATTGCGGATGCCTGGATCTGACTGCTGTAGGGAGGGGCATCTTGTCTGCTGCAAAACCAGCCTGAGCCTCACTGCAGTTTGCAGTGCACTTGGCCCTCTTCTCGGTGAGGTAATCTCAAATTATTTTTAGCCGCAATGGCAAAACTTAAAACTTGTTGCTCTAGTGGCCCTTACAGAGCAAGCTTGAAATTGCAGGAAGAGCTGTGAGCCTGGAAGTGTTTTGGTTATTCTATCTTTCACATCACTGTAACACACCTTGTACTAAGATCAGACAATTAAAATACCAACAAGCAGCAGGAGAGTATCTGTGCATCCCAGGGGGCCTCTCTTGGAACAGAGATTTTTCCAGAATGAGTGGGTTTTAAATCTTTCCTCTCTATCTGAATGTTTGGGACTGCCTGTGCTGCAAGGCTGTTAAATTATTCATGACAGTTGACCTTTTACGACTGAAACTGTATTTTTTTTCACCTGCTTGCCTTCCAGTGGCAGTTCCTTCATAAATTTTCAATGCCATTCAAAAAGTGCCATTACTTACCAACAGCGAGCTGCTCATACTTGGCCTCTTTCATTATACAGGCTGCTTTGGTCTCCGTCTCCAGGCGGGACATCTCTTTCAGGATCTTGCAGGCTGCCAGAGCTGAAGCTACACCCTCCTGACCCTGTAGAATTGAAAGGGGCGCTGCTGCCACCCTCCGCTGGAGGGCATTTCTGAAAGGGGAGGACTCCACTATGCAACACATCGAACAGCAAAAAGTTCGTGCCTTTCAAGAAAAATCTTCCCTCTGACACAGATTTGAAAGTCGAAAATGATTATCAAAATGACAGTTTTAATGATATTTGAGAATTAAAACCCCATCTTGTGGATGTCCAATCCCTGGCAGTGTTCGAGACCAGGCTGGATGGGGCAAACCTGTCTAGTGGGAGATGTCCCTGCCCATTGCTGGGAGTTGGAGGTGGATGATCTTTAAGGTCACTTCCAACCAAAACTTTTCCATGATTCCTTATTGGTAGTTCTTGTGCCTTGTAAGGCTGGAGACTTCCAGGCTCTTAGAGGGACCTGACTTGGGATAGCAATCAAGGACTGAAAGGAGAATAATATGCTTTGGAAATAGAGCAACACGTGTGTCGAGATACCTCCAGCGTGGCTGTGCTGGGACAGAGATGCAGGAGAAAGGAGGGAGCACAGCTGGCAGAGGCCCAGCGGTGGCCAGAGCAGGGCTGTGCTGTGTGACCCGGGGCTGCACGCCCCCGGGCCCCGCAAGGTGCCGATGTGCCCGCACGCACACAGCCCCTCCCCGGGGCTGCCCCCGGGCCAGATGCGCTGCTCTGCAGGGTCAGGGATGGAGCTGAGAGCTCTCTCTCTTTCTGTGGGGGCAGGGAGGCTCCCCGATGCGGGGCACAGGGCTGGGCTGTGAAACAGGAGCCGATTATGCCAGCTCGAAGCTCAGCCTTGCAGAGCGTAATGCTGCTCCCTGCGCGTCGGGCACGTAAGCTGAAGATGCCTCACTGCTCCGTCTTCTCTCCCGTCACGCTCGGACCCAAACAATCGCCGATTGTCGGAGGCACAAACCCTGCTCCCGGGGGCTGTGACTCATCGGGAGCAGGGAGGGGAGCGCAGGCAGCGGAGCTTCAGCCCGGGCTGATTTACACCTGCCCCGGCTCTCCCCCTGGCCCCCGCGGGCGGCAGCCACGCAGAGATGAAAGGCCCCATAAATGCCACCTCTCGTGTTTTGGAAACGAACCGATCTGTCATCTGAGCTGCAAGGCTGAGCAAAAAAAACATCTCGTAAACTTGAAATATGCCATTACTTCACCTGAAGCAGCTACAGCTCAGAGCTTACCATAGCCCAGAAATAGTTTGCCATCTTGTGCCGGTTTTGAAGTACTGCCCACACAAACAAATCTCTCCAAGGATTTTCGCTTTTCTGGTTCATGTCCAAGGGCCCAGGTAATCGCTTTGTGTTCGTTTTGTCCTGAAATATGGTTTGAAGAATTTAAAACCTGGTTGGCAGTCTCGCTCCATGCAAATGACACGATCCAAGATGCTCTCAGCCTCGCTGGCTACTTCACATTTCTTTGACTTTTCAGTAGGACCAAAAGGTAATTAGCTCATTGTGTACTGAGTTAAAGGATCCTTGTGTCCCCGATATAACCCAATATGTGTGAGAACATTCTGGGTGAAATGGTGACTCCACTGAAGCCAATGCTAAAGTTTTCATTGACTTAATTGAGGCTGGGGTTTCACCACTGGTGTGTAATATCAGACAAGACAAACCTGTGATTAACTAATCTGAGCTTGCCTTCAATTATATCGGACTCTGCTCTGCTGCCACAGAGGACAAGGCTTCAGAGAAAAGGGAACAAAAGGCATTTTATTTCATCAGAAATAAATCTCACCAAGGCCCTGTACGGGACAAGAATAGAGTACGTCAATACCCCTTTTAGTCCTTCCTTTGAGAAACCTTTCCCTCATGCAGAGAGCAGTTTAAGTGGAACACTGCTTATTCCTTTAGCACTTGATAAAAAAATAGTCTAGAGGAAGTGTAGCCACTTAGGTCAAGTTCTGAGTTTTAAGTATATTTAAAAACTACCTTTTTATCTATTGTGCTGGTTAGAAGCAGCCAGAGTGTATTTATTTTCAATTAAACAGGTTCTGCTGAGAATATATTTTTAATAATTTAAATGATGGGATTCTGTTCAAATTTATTTTAACGGCACTTTTGCAGGATTTTGGGGGGGGGGAGTTTCTTCAGTTTGTAGTGAGCTATTGGATCAAATAAATTGCATTGAAAGCCTTGCAGGAGACAAAGATTCCAAAAGTCTCATCTGTTTTTGTAACCACTAGTTCCTAACTTGAAAAAAGACACACAGTTTGGCAGCACTGACGCTGGTTTCCCAGTACTGTGATGCTCTTTCTCTTGCCAGTGATAATGGGATTCAGCCATGGGAAGAAGCTTTCAAAGGGGAAAAGCTAGCAGGCAGCAGGAGCTGATCTCTGAATTGGGCCTTATCTACAGCACTGGGCTTTAGCTCACTTGCTGCCAAATGCCAGAAAGGTTAAGTGAGGCTTTGGGGGCAAATTTTTATTTCTGGCAAGTTTGTAAGTCTGGAATATGCATAGTGACTTCAGAGGTATTGTCTCAAGTTGTTCATCCTTGTGAATGAAGAAAGGCTGAGTAGATTCAAACTTAACTTTTCATACTAGTAATTAATTTATCTAGGCTTTATCAAAGCAAAAGTGATTTAATGTCTCAAATAAGATTTTTTTTTAATTAGTTTATAGTTTTAACAGTTTTTTAGGTGTAATTAGAACTTGGCAAATACCAAAAGGCTCAACTGTTTCGTTTGTCTGAAACTGAACCCTAATGAAATTTCTTTATACATCTTTGTTTTGAAACCTTGCACCCAAATTTATTTTCAATGCTTTTGCAAGCATTGGTACTTAGGCGTTTTAATGTTAAATACACTGTCAAAATGCAAAAATGATGATGCATCTATTGCACCACTGTGGATTACAGACATTCCACATTGGTACCCCCATCACATATTATCCTTGTCATATGTTGGCCAGCACGCTTGCCAGGGCCACAGCACACAATTGTTTCTATTTCTTGCTCTGCGTTCTGGCACTCCATAAAAAGACTAAAATGATCTAAAGGCAAATATCAAATACTGGATATTACTGAATATCAATGTCTGAGTTCAGTCTACTAATACAGAGTATAAATCTGAGAATAGTTTTGTGTACAAAGATGACCATTTTCAGACCTGGGATTGAAAATCTCCATTGCCTGCTTTTCTTTCACCTAAAAAAAAATTGCTTTTCCAATACTACTTCTTGAAGTTCTGTACGAGAAAAGCAGACCACTATTTTTATGTCTAATTACTCCTTAGTAAATGTAAATCTTATTTGTATCCCCATAACATCTTTAACTAAACCTGTTCCCTGCTCCATCCCAAACACTAGACCTAGTTAAAATTGTACAAATTCTAAATTGGAGGGGAGCAATGATGCAAAGTTGTGACTCACAGATTTCTTCTTGCCTCCATGTCTCAGGTCTTGATAGAAACCTTTGCATGCATCATGAAGAAAATCCTTGAGAACTCTGGAGACCTCACTGAGAGTGAAGAGGGGGCAGATCTCCTTCTGCTCGCTTTGCTGCTGACCAGTGCGCCCTGCCAAGGTCAGTTTGCTTTCTTCATGCTTCTTCAGGAGAAGTTCATAGAGGAGACATTTCTGAGAAATGGAACAGTAGAGTCTCTGCAGACGACTGTAGGTCAGGAATTCATATATGTTAGCCCCATTGTCAATAAATAACTTTACAAATTCTGGTTTGTTGTTGACTAGAGCATCCATCATCACTTCCTCCAGGTCACAGGACTAGATTGATGAAAGAGGAAAAAAAAAAAAAAGGAAATTTTGGGGGGGTGATCATGGATGGATGATGAGAGAGTTTAGATCTAAAATGAATGTTTTATCTTCCACCAGTCAACAGTGAGTACAATGAGAAAGAGGTGGAACTCTCTTCATTTTTCTCTGACAAAATGTCTGTGCCAGTGTTAATGTTACAACATCAACATAAATTGTGTGCTGTAGGACTCGATGTGAGGTACCTACCACACTGGGTATTTATACAGCAGTTGAAAGCAGTGACATTCTTCATACCACCTTCTAAAAGTAATATCTGCCTGCTTTTTGGGCTTTGTAAACTTTGGTTTGTTTGCTTTAAAGGTCTTATACAGAAGGGCAAAAAGATTGTTGCTCTCAAACAGCTCAAGGAAGGGATGATGACCACTGAGTTATTCCTCTGTATTTAGTCATTATCATAGAGGGGGCCAGAAAGACAAACAGCCTCAGGAAGTACAATATCCGTGCCCAATCTCTCAGTAGAGTGTGCAGGTAGTGGTAAAAACTGAAGCCATCTTTTGGGATGCTCCAGTGTCCTGTACACACTGGAATATACACAGAGTGTCCTCTAAGGCAAAAAAACCTGGTACCTTCCACTCCACGTCACCATTGAATATTTCGCTTTTAGCAATGTCGACCCTATTCCAGGCCACTGCCAGTTTCAGTTCATCCAGATATTCCTTAGCCTCCTGACTCTGACTTTTACAGGCTGGAAAAAAAATAAGAAATGCAAATAAAGTCAGTACTTTACAGTTATGTTTAATTTAATATAGTATTGGTACTTTGATTAGCAATGCAAGTTCTCCTTCAGCTATCACAGATCTGTGGGTTGCTTAATCAGAAGCCCTTTACAGCAATGTTTTCCTAAATTAAAAAACATTAATAGTCAAAGGTGTTATTTTTTTCTATATGAACTCTATTAAAAGCATTAAGTTTAAATGGCTGTTGGATATTAAGAGGGACTCTTAATATCCAACTGAATAACTGGCTGCTGGTTTTGCCTTGTGTCAATTAGCACATCAGGAGCAGAATGTCTTTTTTTTTTTTTTTTTCCTCCCATGCTAAGTTTAAGCTAACACAAACCATTAAGTTAACAGAAACTGAAATAGATGGCAGCATGAGTAATGTCTTCTTTCAGAAGATACAGTGGAGATTTCTTATAGGAAAAATGGATTGTTTCTGAAACAAAGGTAGTTTTGGTCTACTTGTGGGTTTTGGTTTTGTTTTCATGGAGTTTTTTTTATGGCTTAATTGGAATAATATACTGCTCCAATATATTTCAGTTCTTTCATAGCCTCTGTTATTAAGAGAAACAAGTAGTGAAATAAAGGAGTGGCTAAAATAGTACCATACAATAGCATGAGATTAAAAAGCAAACACTAGTTTAAAGGAAGCTTACAAGAGCTACAGTAACTGCCACAGTTAATTTGTCAATAAACAAACAAAAGAACAGTGCATGAGAAATGAAATCTGATCCAACAGTCAACTGAATTTGCTCTGGAAAAAGAGGAAATATATTTATGGCATACAAGTCAAATAAGACAAATATTACAATGTTTGCCTATCGTATCTTACCTTTTACTAAGGCTTTTAAAATGACTGTGTCTAGTTCTTCTGAACCATCTTGCTCAAAGTTGTGCAGAGTTAGAAGGTGCTGGTGTGAAATAATGTTCTGAATCTATTTGGAGTCAAAACAAAAGCAATTTTACACATTGTCCTTTGGATGCACATTAGTGCCCAAATGCCCAGTGGAGATCACCCAGACAGTATTTCCCAAAAATTTACGTTCTAGTTGTAAAGCTGAGGTTTGGCAAGAAGGCCAGTATTATTAGTTTCCCATATATAAATAACTCCTAAGGCAAGGAGGGAGTTACTGCCTTTTCCAAGTGACCTATCAGAACAGGAGGAACAGGACTTGGATATTCTGAGAACCAGAGCAGTGCTTTAATTAAAAGATCCTTCCTTAACTTACATTCTTATTTGACTCAAAGTCACGTTATAGCCAGCATACCACTAGTTTCATTTTACCTCATCCTGCTTTGACATTTAAGTTTTGCTCTCTGAGTTGTTTATTTAAAAGCATAGTCTCTAACTCTTCTCTGAGTAAAAGTCCTCAAATATTGATATATATACAGCACTCTTATCTTTCCTTCTGCTTCTCTATTTATTGAGTTTTCTTTCTCGCAGTGCAGCTGCACTGAGACTTTGTGAGCCTCTGGCAATATTGCTTCCAGATGCCTTTCATCCCCTTTTGTTAGTGATCTAGTAAAGTTCTTCCTAATGGAATTAGTTTGTGGAACTTTTAAAGCTGAGGATTATGGCAGGGAATGCAAAGAATAAGTAGTGGGCCAGGTCAGGTGGACTTGGTTTATCTCAGAGGCACCCAGTGCTCTTCGCTCTTCACACAAGGACAATCTCAGAGTGGGTATTTGTTCCTAAAAGGCTTATGCAAGTGTACCCCAAGACAAAGAGTAAAGATCTCTGAATCTGTTTTGTCTTTCTGTTTTAAGAACAATGATACTTAAAGAACAAGTAACTGACAATAGGATAATTTCTAAACACGCTTCTTTCTACTTAATTTATTCATGCTTATCCACAACGAGGTTTCCATTTAACAGCTGTAGATCATGAATTAGGTCTCTTCTGTCACAGCTGCACAAGCTCCACAGCTGTGGATATAAATAATGCTTCGTGTCCTAGAGAAGGACTGTTGGGTTCCTGGGTGCTGGCTGTTACTTGAGGAAGTAATTGAGGAAGGACAGAGCCCTCAGTGTTCAGCTGAATTACTGGGGCAGCAAAGTAGTTTGCATGATCAAATGACCACTTGATTTTTAATGCTAGAGAGGCATTCTATGACACCAGTGTCAAAGCACTGGAGTTCCCAAAACTTCTGAGCAGCTTCTTGCCAAACCTGTACTGAAGGGGCTACCAAAGCTGCAAGTGTTAGGGGATGGCTTTGTGAACATGATGGTTTATCAAAGACATGCACTCACCATCACTGTCCACTGGAGAATGTCCTTCCACGAGAAGCTCTCTGCAGGGAATTTCTCCTTAAATTGCTTTTCAACAGCTTCTGGCATGATAAGCTGTGGGTCATTCATGAATGTTGCTAAGATGTCAGCTGTACCTCCAGACCCTGCTAAGATAAGCCAGGGAGCAGAATTTTCCAACCCGCTGCAAATTCTCTGTAGTTTAAAATAGGACTTTTTAGAATTTGTAAGTGGAAAGAAAATGTTATTCAAAAGAAGGACTTCTAGCAAACTAGGAAAAAATGTGTACCTAAGTCAGATTCACTATGGAATCAGTCCAGACTCCTCTAAGCTGCTAGGATTTTTTGAATTCTGTAGCAGGTCATCCATGTATACGGCTCTGACTATGCTTCTTTTCATGAAGCTACATCTGCTGAGTAGCTAAGCAACCTGATTTGGACAAACAATGCATAAAATGTCTTTGACCCTGACTTTTTTTTTTCCCTGAAGTCTCTGTTTCAGCGTAGTCAAGTGCAAGAATAACCCTGTACAGAAATTATCAGCAGGCTTTTTTGTATAGGCTTTTTTTTTTTTTTTTTTTATCTGCTAAACCTGGCAATATGTTCTGAAAATCAGGAATTTGCCTGTGGGAATACAATGTTGAGCTACAGGAAAAAAAAACACTGAATCATAGCAACTACAAGAGTTAAAGGCTAATAATTCTATTACTTGTGCAATTAGAATGAGTCAGGCAGGTTGTTGAGAGAGGAAAGCAGAGGCCATGGCATCATAATTGCAAAAATGTCTATTTGCTGCCAGTCTGTATCTTCCTCTGGAGTTATATAAGACTGCATTGATTCAATTGTGGTGCAGGGATTTTTTTCTGTAGTTTAGGTATTGAGGTTTTTTAAAACTGTTTGTAGTCTCTGGTGTGTATTATCCATTTTAAGAAATCCATTTAAGAAATTGATATTCTAAAAAAGTGTGGCCAGTCATCCATTCCCAGCACATGTCAGTTTAGAGCAACTCCAGCCAGTCACTTTTCATCTTCCAGTCACACTATTCTGTAAAACTTTGAAAAGAGGATTTACGTGTCATAACATGGGATTTTTCTAAACCAAAGATATAGGAAACACTGCAATATTTAGTTTCTCATGAAAGAAAGCAAGCAAGCTCATGAGGTGACATAATCTTTGTTTAAGCAGTGAGATTTCTAATATGAGTGTGTGTTTTAGTCCAGCTGACAAAAGTTATGACAAGATACAAGAAACTGAAACTAGAAAAAAATCACCAGAAAGGAGTCATTATTTTGGAAAGGGGTTACCAGCTTGCATGTCAGTCTCAGCACTTGGAAACCTTAAATTATAGTTAAATTATGTCTCTCTAAAGGTTTTCTAGACTGAGAGTACTACAAAAAAGAAAAGTAAAATAGAATAAAAATCAAAGACTATCTCTTTGTTAACAGGTTCTTTAAGTTGTAGAACCATTCAGGAAAAAAAATCAGAACTGATCCTTTGCTGAAGAAGATTTGGGATTATTATCAGGCAACACTCCAGTCCTCAATCCTACAATGTACTTTTGCTCAGTGGAACCAGGACACTCCCATTTTAAATGCCACATCCAGCAAACCTGGTCTTGTGCTTCCTCTGAGCTCTGGGACAAACAGTTGTGTCATTGTTGCTGAACAGCACTAAAAGATTCCTCCTCTTTTTTTTTGTGTATGTTCTCAAGTTATAACAGAATATTTCTGTTTCCCTAGATCTGGAGCTGGTTTCTGTGAGTTTGTTTTGGGTTTGGATTCTTTCTTCCCACTGGACAAGCTGGCAATGGAAGTTTTAATGATCAGCTAGTGCCTATTCAAAAGTAAATATTTCTCCCAAACAAATACTGTCAAATTTAATATTAACAGAATTCAGTTCTTACTGGTGTATAGATGTGAAATTTGACTTTATGTGACGTGCCAATAGATGTGTTTGTCATCCAGTCAAATTTTCCATCAACTACTTGGCACCAGTTTATTTATTTTTCTAAAGCTGAAAACAGCTTCTTACCTCAAGTGTGCCTGGTCCTCCATTTACCAGTAAGCAAAGCACAGGGATCTCGATGCTGCCTGTTCCTGTGAGACAGAAGGTTTAATTTTCAAAAAGCAACAGCTTTCACAAACCTATTGCTGTTTTGCTGACCCCTTGAAAATGCCTCTCCTCTTATGTGCTGTTTTGGTCTCTACATGAAGCTGTAGAAGGCAGGCAATTGCAGAAGGATGTGGCAAAGAAAAAAACACTGACCTAACAGAGGGGTCCTGGCCTAGGATTCAGGACAAAGGCACCTTTACCTTGGAAATTTTGTGTGATCCCAGGCAAGCAGTCCAGGCTGTTCTGACCTCAGCTGCAAAATATGGATATTGGCGTCTCTGTGTGTCATGCCACTGCTGGCTTTTTAAGTTATTTATTTACTGCAGGGTTGTCAGGCTGGGGAGCAATGGAGCTGCATTAGGGTGCAGCACAAGGCTGGTGGGTTTCCAGAGAGGAAACAGTTAGAGGTGAAAAGCTCTCAGCTTGTCCTGGGTGCTATGCATGTGCCTGGTGTGTGCTGGAAGGGGGGACTGGAATCCAGGACAAAAGCCTTATGAAAGGAGGATTTAAGAATATGAAGAGGCTGACTGTGTCGACTGGGCAGGATGAGCCAGATACAAGTTGATAGGAACCATGTACGTATTACTCTGCTTAAACAGCTTAAAGTTTCATTCAGCACAGCCTCGTGTGGTGATTAATAGTAACACAGTCTGATACTTTTAAAAGAAATGCTAATGAAATATTTAACATGTCATGGCACTGGGGGAAGAAAGGAGGTCAGGGTCCCTGTCCTAAGCCGTCCTCCCACAGGGGCCCACATAGTTTTGGATGGATTTTACTGTAAATGCTGAATTCTGCAATGCAAAGGTGCCTATAGATTGGCCTGAAGGAGCTCAATCAAAATAGTAATATCAAGAGATGAATGCCTCTTTCAGCTCAAAGATAAAAGGCATTTGATTCAAACAATTTTTTGATGTTTCCCTTTGTAGATCTCCCAAAACTCAGTACAGATCTCTACTTGCTATTTTTTGTATCTCTTTTGAGATGACTACAGAGATAAGGTTGGACTGAGCTGTAGCCAGGATATGGTTGGCAAGAAACTTAATTTGTTTTAATGAATTGGCATGGCATTGTCACACCTCTCTAATGTGATGCTCTTTGAAGAGTGACCTCTGGGACTACAGGTTCCTCAAGGATGGTTAAGGCTACAAATATTCTTCATTTGCCATAGATTTAGTTAAAATTTAGCCAGATTCAGGTGGATTTAGCCAGATTCAAAGTCAGGTGGATTCTGACTTTATGCTGTGAATCTGGAAAGTCCTCAATTGTAAAAAAAATTTAGTATAAAATGAAATTATTCTTAAAGACTTCTAGGTGGTTTTTTGGGTTTTTTGTTGGGTTTTTTTTTTCTTTTTAGCAGGGAAATTCCACATGACCTTATTAAAGTGTTGTACTTCAGTAAAGCCACATAGCTTTGCTCAGCTTGTTTATAAATGAGCTTAAATGAATGACATTGGTTTTGTTAATAGAAGATAACACTGAATTCAGTATGTTCCAGCAAAGTATTTGTCATATGAATCAGCATTCTTTGTCAGAATTATGTTCCCCTGAGATTTGTTCAGTCAGATTTGGTTGGTGAGCAGAAAGAGGCTGCTTTGTAACTCTCAGCACTGCAACCTCAGGCTACCCTTACAGCCTGCCTGTGGTCATTCCTATCTGAGTCACCAGGTAAGGATTCTTCAGGTGTGTTTGTGCTCTCAGGTACTCTGTGCTACCACCCCATGGGCTGTGTAAGTGGATATTCCATTGATGCACACAGCTGTGAACAAGTGAGCTCTCCCTCCTGATTCAGCTGTGCTAGCACTGCACGTATGACACAAACAAAGCAAAGGTAAAAAAAAGTAACTCTATTATCTCTCAACAACCGAGTTCTTTCCACAAATAGCAGTAGGAGACCTGCCCAATACTCAGTCCTTACTATAAAAAAAGATCACAGAGATTCAGATGGACATTAGATGCTATGGTGTTTACCCAGGATAAGGTGTTATCTCTAAACAAATACGGCTTAAAATATTTCACGGGGCTTTGGAACAAATCTTTTCTTCCAGTGTGGGAGCAATTCAAGACCCTGTGTGTGAGAGGGGATAAAAGTATACAACAAGGACTATCAATCTCTTAGAACCACTGGTAAAGGCACTTGAAGCTGGATTTATTTTCCATATGTTGTCTTTTAAGGCAATTTGAGCTGTGCTTTGAAGATCAGCTTTGAGCTACATTTAAGGAGATGCAATAAAAGTCCAGATTTTTGCTTCAAAGAGCAGCTTTCCCAACTTCAGACGTTACCGTGGTCGTGCCTCTTACACGATGACAAATGTGTTGACTTGGTCTTGCCTCTGTAGGCCCATTTGAGAGCTGGAGTTACCTTTGCCAGGGCCGGGGGCCCGCTGTGCTGTCAGCACTGCTCAGGTGGGATGGCTCCACAGAGCCTGCTCACCCCCGTATCCCGTGCGCTGCTCTGAGATGTACTTTTCCAAGCTGAAGCGGAGCTTGGTGGTTCCATCCGGCTCGTCTGGCGTGGCGTGGTCCACCAAAATGAAATGGGAGTGGTTGTGATCCAAGGAATGCAGTGGGCCTTGGGTGTTGTCGTCTGACTGGTAGTGTACAAGGCTTTCACTCTAGAGAGAGGAGGGGAGATGTCAGTGCTCTCTGCAAAGCCCAGCCCGTGTTTTAATATCCTTCCTCTCCATTTCTGTGCTGTCTGCACCCTGACACAGCTCACCACCTGTGAGACACTTTGACAAACTCTTAAAAAAGGGTGAAAACAGAAAATCTGTTCCTTCTAGAAGTGGCCAGGTTTGGCAGGACTGATAGCTGGAGTCCCTGAAGTTTCCCTCTTGGCCTCTGCAAAATACAGTGATATCAATCATCATCTCTGGAATGCAGGTTTTGGAATGGTTTATTGGACAAATGGAAAGGGGCCATGAGACCTGATAATTGTGTACAGAGATTTTTTGCCTCAGCTGGTGTAAAGGGGGGCAAACTATTCATTTCAGTAGTGTTTTCTCCGTGTTCAGGCCAGTGAATGAGTTAGCCTGCTCCATGTTCCTGTTAATTTATACATAGCTTTACTTAATTGACAGGGTTGTATGAAATCTGATGGTTATTCTCAGATTGGAAATTGCATTCTAAAAGAGAGAGTGGCAGACAGATTTTAGAAAGGGGAATCCTCTTTTATTTTGGGTGAGCAGTGTTACACTTTTAAATTATTTATTAATTTATTTTCTGCACGAATTCATCTTCTAGGTAAAACAGAATCCCTGCTACATTCTTTTGTTCTAAATATTGCACTACACATGGGCTTCTATACGTACACTTTTTCAAACTCCCCTTTCTTTCTTAATATATCTTTCTCTCTGTAGCCTGTCCACTTTGATACATCATTCCAGGCTGTAAATGTCTGATTATTCTTTTTCATTTTCATAATCATTGTCCTCTTCCAAGCATGTAGATTAAAACAACTGTTTAAAATCTGCATTTCCTTCTATGATGCCTCTTTTCCAGTTCCTGCAGTGCTGCTGGGCTAAACTCAGACTGTCAGCTTGGCAGTTGTCACTGTGTATTGCATTTTCCTCACACTAAAAAGCAGTAAACTTGAATGTTTCTTTCACTTTCTTCTCTCTGTCTCTCATTCCTTGGGGAAAGTTTCTTGACATAATTAATTTCCTTCAGATTTTGCTTTGACAGAGGGTGTGCCTCTGTTCTGCTGCCATGTAACACTAATCCTTCTCACCAAAGATCTGGCCTTTGGTTATGACCCAGAGGCACAACAACCAATTGAAAAAGTCCTTTGGGGACTTTCCTCTCTATTCCCTGAAAATGTAGAAGTGATCTTTCAATGATGTTTAAAGCATACCATTAACACAGAAGACATGGGAGGGTTTTGTATATAAGTAAAGATACTATAAAAGAAAGGTTTTATAAAATTAGGCTTTGTTCTGTTGAATTACCAACTAAGCCTGTAAGTTCCCATAAGAAAGAACCAAAGCAATAAAAAGTCAGTTAACAAAACAAACTATTCTTGTGAACAGAACTGTTCACAAGAAATCTGTCCCGTGAGAATCCGTAAAAAATTATGTAAACTATCCAAGAATAGAGAAATTTGATAAACATGTAAAATGCCATTCACTAACCATTAAATTAAGTAGCAAAAAAACTACTAACCAATTAGAGTTGAACACAAAATCTGTGAAAACTATATAGAAATGAGTTATGTAAAAAAAAATTAGCTTTTCCTGCATAAAGAAACTAAATCCCATCTGCTTTAGTACAACAGGAAGGATCCACTGATTTCAGGGCTTGTTTTTCTCCTTGCTAGTGGGGGTTGTTCACCCTATTTTATACAACAAGCTGCTTGTGTTAGTGCCAAATATAAAGAGAGTTGGGTTTAGGTCAACATCCCTGTCTGTAGTTCCTTTGTCTTAAAGTTACTGACTAAAAACCAAAATATCTTTGGTTGTAAGCTGTGCCAGAAGTCATAGGGTCAGGAATGCTCTTTGCAAAATATCCCTTGACAAAAGATTTGGGCTTTAGTTGAGGGGGAGAAAATAAAAAGAGAGTGCACTTGTTTTGTAGCTGCTGATAGGGAAAGACCATTTTGATCACTTAGCCTAGAAGGGAGGTAAAATAGTTTGCATTTGCAAACTTTCCTGAACAAAATTTACAAACATGATGAACCAAATTCTTTCCTTTGAGGCCCTTTTGGCCCAGTTGCCACACAAATAGGTTAAAGTCTTCCAGCTAAAGAGTCCCACCTGGTAGAGCACACAGGTAGCTGTCATTGGCAAAAAAAGAAAAAAGGAAAGACCAGTGACAATAAATTGCTGGTATGGTCTGTTATTGCAGTCTCTCAGCCTCTAGCTGGTACTTTCAGGCCTGTGTGAGAGAACAACTAGGTGTGAATTCAAGGGGCTATCTTTGTCATTTGTTTCTTAGCTTCTGCAGGGAATAAAATAGTACAGAGAAACTGTCATTCATTGTCATTAAACACCTATTTTATTGTTTAATATGCTACTTAGGACAGACTGTATATCCAGTGACAGGAAGGGAATGCTATTTCTTTTTATTCTCTCCACTTCTGTGTCCATTCAGCAGCAACACTTTCAGCAACAGTTTTGTTGGGTGAGGTTTTTTATTTGTTGGTGTGTTGTTTTTGTTTTCTTCCCAAGAACTTTGACCCAGTTTGAGTATTCCCTATAACTAAGTGAAATCCTGACTGGCTGGTATTTTTGACCTGTTGTGTTGAGCAAGTTTTTGTGTATTAAATACTAATTCAGTAGCTACTTAAAGAAAAATTTGTCTCTGATCTGGTGTCCCATAATATAAAATATGCTTTTTACAGTATTTATTGTAATAGCTAGGAGTAAGTGCTACTGCAGTAAGTGGACAAGGGGGAAATCCATGAAAAGTCCCTTATTCTGGGATGTTTTCTTGTCGTTCAACCCTGTGCTGCTCGCTTTGCTAATGCCTAATGCTGCCACCCGCTGGGCGCGGAGGGCACAGAATCACCCCACAGTCCTTGAGCTCTGTTTCTGCTTCCTCCCAAAACACAGCTTAAACCCCACTTCTGTTTGTTTGTTTGCTCAAAGTTATATCAAAGTTGTTCTGCCAGCTACTTACAAATCTTGTAAGGGTGCGGCTTCCATGCGAACAATAGAATAAGAGAGAAGTACCTTTGTGTTTTCCAGGATTTCTCTGTGCTGGATTTCCCTGAGTGAAGTTATTCCTATGGCAATCATGCTCAGGGTGGATGAGGTGCTGGCCAGGGCAAGATCTCGCACTGCTTGCACTAAGTGTCTTGTCACTCCTACACGCAAAGCACTGGTGAAAATCCAGGCACCTGAAATTATTTTTAAAAAGCAGTTAGGGAATTTCTTTTTATTGCAATGTGTTTGTGTGTCAAGTAACATTACTTACAGTACTGGATTTAAGGGTTTTTAAAAAATAGATAAAGTGAAGACAGGTCTTGATGGACTATAACTTTTAGAATTAAAATACGTGCAAAGTACATAAGACTTTAATAAGGAAAGCGAGAAGAAATTATGAGCCCAAGCAAATAATCTTCATTTATCACGTGATGCAACGTGGCCATCTTTACTCTGATGTTAATATGCTCATCAAGAATGCTGTGTCCACTCTGGAGTTACTCACTGTCTAGATATGACCAGAAACATCCCTGTACCAGGCAGCTCTGAGGGGTTTACAAGGAAGAGGAAAGAGGCAGAGTCAGCAAAGTTGTTGACTTGAACTGAGGCCTAAAAAATCCCCTGCAATCACCTTTTAGCAGAAGAGCTCAGGCATAACCTGCCTTATCTGGAGTTCTTTCTCCTGTTCTTGTGGGGGTGTGGAGCGTGAATTCTTCAGGATAATAGAATTTACAGCACTGTTGTTACAGTGACAAGGAATTTGGAGAACCCTAGGTAAACAGCAAGCTAGCCTTTTTTCAATATGTAACATAAAGAAACTGGGGATCCTGATGCTGCCCAGTCTGAAGTACAGAAGGCAGACAGAGATAGAGAATATCTGTGGGGCACAAAAGTACCAAAAAGAGCTCTGGTACTGGGCTGTCTCATTACAAAAAGCAAAATTGGTACAGTCTTGTCTGGAGCGGTGAAGCTAAACCAAGAGCTTGCTGTGAAATGCTGACAGATATTTTCACCATATTTTGCAGGTGAGAATGCAGAAATTCTTATTTTTGACCTAAATTCTCTTGTTGAAGTCAAACTGCTCTGCTCTCCTCAGAATTATTTTGTTACGGCACAAAAGAGGGACAATTGTATGTGGTCTCATTTTGATGCTATATTTCTAGTGTCACCTCTGAGGGAATAATATCAGGTAATTTCACACGTCAGAAATGGTTACCTAGAGGGATTTGCTTTGAACTATAATACAATCACTTTCATTTTCAAAGGTATTTACATGTAGGTTGCATTCAGCAAAGTCTTGAATTTTCAAAAATAATCGTGTGAGCAGGCCCATTGTCATTACCAGATCACTGGGGGCTAGGTCTGAGAATCCATCAGGAGTAAAATTTCCTTATTTAAAGCCTAAAGCACTCACCTGTGCTTTCAGCTGCCTTTATAAGTCCTTTCTTTAAGGTGTCCCGTAGCCAAGGCTTCATCTGAAAATGTTCTTCTCCCCCTACTAAAGAGATAACCAAATTGGGAGCAGGTAGCTTCCATTTGTTGAGCATAACTTCAAATATAATTCCAGGGTGAATGGTACTCCGGACCTTCATAAACTTCAACAAACACAAGAAAAACTCAATGAATAACAACAGGATGGAAAGATACAGTAAAGAGTCTGTTCAAGGTAAATGTGGAGGGAAATTATCAGCAACTTGGATTTTTAAGAAAAAATCATTTGAGCAAGATTTGACAGAGAACTAAATACTTGAATTAACTTAGCAGACTTCTGTATAATTGCCATCTCACTAACTGGGTCAGTTCCATGGGTTAGTTTTGTGCTGCAGACTGACAAATCACACTGTCCCTTAGAGCTTCCTCTTGAATTGCCTTCAGTTTCATGGCAGCCTAGGAAAGCCAACAAATTTCGTAGGTGCTTTTTGTTTCTGCAAAAGCTGAAATATTTGCCTGATTTCATGTCTGTTTTTCAAGGACATGTTACACGAATCTATTGCTCCTTCTAGTTCTGTATATATTTTGTTTTTCTGCTTAAGACTTTATGGTGAAACAAAACCTTGGGGCAGATTTCAGGAATTCCTAGGAATTTCTTCTGCTCTACTACTAACATGTGCATGGGACTAGTGAGGAGGTGGGTTAGTCCATATACATCCCTCTCTGCATATCAGCAGAATACAGAGAGAACTTTAAGGAAAACCTTGAAACAGCTCAAAAGCATGTTTAAAATGTAAAAATAGTGATTAATTTTGGTGGGTTAAACCAGGGAAAGGATACAAAATGAAGGAAGTAGGGCACATAACTGATTTTTCTTTTAAAGGGAAAAGTGATCACCTGTACTTGTATCATGTAATTGCAAATCAAGTGATTGCTTTCTGAATATTAAAAAGCCACATTTTAGACCACATTCATGTTCAGGAAGGCATGGTCCTTACTTGGGGTATTATGTGGTGCCTCACTCTCACATCAGCCCTCACTGTTGCAGACTCAGCGTTTACTGCTAAGAAGTAACAGCTGAACAACAGCAATATGTAAAAGGGTTAAAACTCCTCAGTGCCCATACCTTTCCATGGTTCTTCCCAGAAGCTATGAAGTCTATTTCTCCTGTGCAGTATGGTAATTCTCTTTTGAAGGCTTCCTCTTTGTCACTGCTGCAGAGCTTGGTTTCCATTTCCTCAGCTGAATTCATAAGATGATTGAGCGCCAGTGGACCAAGATGTTCACTGGGATGACAGAAAGTTGGCAAATGAGAAGCCATTTAAACTGGAGAGGCCACAAAATCCATTAAAATATATCTAGATGAGTCTTTAGTCAAATGTTTTACTTTTTTTACTATCATGCCTGTAATGTTTAGCTAATTGGAAGTCTTTGTACCAAATGTCAGATGCTGTATACAGAAGGCAGATTCCACACCAACACTATGTAACCTAAGGTATAAAAAGGCACGAAGAAGTAAGGCTTCCTGAGCTCTCATTCAGCAGACAGAAGGCTGAGTTGCAAAGTGCAAGATCCTGCAATCTCAGAGGGCAAAGGTGACCCTGATTCTACAAAAGAGGAGTCTCAGCCACCAACTCTCTCAAGCAAGAGTGGAGCAGTGTCAGTGAGTGTCTGAGTCACGGTTTCTTGCTGTCACTGTGCCTCAGGCTGCTCTGACGCATCTCACCTGACGTGAATGCTAAATAACCCGGTGGTGATGTTGTGTTTGTCTGGAGATGCTTTAGGAGAGGTTTACTCTCTGCTTCCTGCAGGAATAGGCCATTTATTTGTGAGCCCAAGTATTTAAGGCCAGGCTGTCCTGGAGCAAAGGTCATACAGCAAGAGTTGCTCTTCTGCATTACATGAGACTCTGGAAAGATCTGCTTGCTTTTCCTATGTTCCAGTTTGACTGAACAGACAGAATTATGATCTGAAAAATATAGATTTGAACTTGGACGCCTTATTTTGATTCTTTTCAAAACAAAAGCAATGAAATAGCTCTCTCCCCTCTGCTTCAGCTGCAGGTTGAGCTACATAGTCTTTAAAAAAAAAAATCCTTGTGACACTAAGCCAGCAGTGGTAATCAACACTGCATTAATTTTTATTTCCTAGTCTGAGAGCTTTGCTGTGGGATTGAAAGTGCGTCAAACCAGCAAGTCCTGTGAGTCTATTAGGATGCTCCAGTAGAGGGAGCAAGCCCTCCAGCCGTTCCCTTGGGCTGGGAAGCTCTTGGGAACCTGTATCCCGGCTGCTTCACCACAGCTGCCTCTGTATTTTCTTCTCTTCTTTTCTGTTTCGTGTGAAAACGTTTTTGGTTTTTTTTTTTCCTACGAGTTGCCTTTTTCCTTATGATCTGCCTCTGAAGAGAGGCTATGGACCCTCTGACGATTTGCTTCCCCTACAG
Source organism: Ploceus nigricollis (assembly GCA_013399945.1). Taxonomy (NCBI): domain Eukaryota; kingdom Metazoa; phylum Chordata; class Aves; order Passeriformes; family Ploceidae; genus Ploceus; species Ploceus nigricollis. The sequence continues at coordinate 797,970 of VXBC01012580.1, read as the reverse complement.
CTATGTTACGCTTTTGTATCCACCCCAAACTCCTGTCAGAGATCACTGCCCTAAAGATTCTTGTTCACATTCTCCCTGCCTGCGTGCTGCTCCCTTCTGGAGAGAACAGACTGATTTCTGTGAGCACTCAGGTACCAGACCAGTCTGGTTAAGAGTCTTACCTAAGAGAACTTCTCTTAGATCTTTGATAGTGGTAGTCACAGCAAAGCCCACCTTCTTGTCTGTGTCCACTTTCCCACAGGAGAACTAGCTTTATCTTCTAAGAGCACTGAAAAGAATATTATGAGAAAAAATAGTTAATATAGAGTAATAATAACACATTATTTATTACTTATTATTTTTATTTATGTAGAAATCACTTTCTGGAACTTAGTGACAGAACAAAGGATTTGATTAGAAACAAAACTACTCAGGACTGAATTTCCAGGGTACTGTGGTCACTGTTCATCACTGTCCTAGATAATGCATGTTTATTTATAGCAATACACAAGCAATGAACTTGAAATAGACAGCAATTTACAAAATAATCCAATGGTTAATTTGTCCTCAAGTGGTTCATTTTAAGTCCAGTTATCCGTGACTTCTCTTTTGGAATAAGGAAACTAGGCTGCTGAGATTTATAGGGTACATTTATGCATTTGGGTAATTAATTTTTTGGTTTTTTTCAGAAATAGCACATTATTTTATTTTCAATTTAGGGATTCTCATTCTCAATGGTAGTGAAAAACAGTGTAGGAGGCAAAAATAGGTAAGGTGCAGAAACAGAAGCTTTGTTCACAAGCTTTTGTAAGGCTGGAAAGTGAGGAAAACACCTGTTAAATGGCAGCTACATGAAGAAGAACTTTTTTACTGTGCAGGTGACCGAGCACTGGACAGATTGTCCAGAGAGGGTGTGGAGTCTCCCTCAGTGGAGATACTCAACAACCATCTGGACACAATCCTGTGCCATGTGCTCTGGGATGGCCCTGCTTGAGCAGGGAGGTTGGACCAGATCCCCTGTGGTCCCTTCCAACCTGACTGTTCTGTGATTCTGTTTTATTCTGAACTTTGCAAAATCGCCGGAAGGATCCCGGTGCATAAGATGTGTTTATGTGGTTCTTAAACACAGACTGACCACATCTGATGTTTCCTTACCTCCCCCTAGAAGCTGTCTCAGCTTCTGCAGTGTAACCCCTCCCTGTTAGGGGCAGCATCACCAAACACTGCATGGATCTGCTCAGGGGCTGCGCCTCACCTTGCCACCACTTTGCTCCGCAGTGCGGCTTCAGTCCCCACCCATCAGTCAGCACATGGATTGTGTTATGTCCCTGATGTGTGTTCAGGGCAGGATATCATCAGCCCTGTCATTTCCTCCTGGATTGTCAACACTTCTGTTCTTAAAAAGCATGTGGGTATCTCACCCAAAGTCCTCTAACAAGCAAAGTAAGCATGGACCAACAAACTGTGTGATATAATTATGGTTTTTCAGAATACCTGTCTCCTGGGTTTAATTCAGTCTTGTTTGGCTTGGTTTCAGCTTTCACATGAGTCTCTGGTGGTTTCAGGAGCTATTGCTCTGAGACCTGAGGCTGTACTAGATTGCAAGTGTGTCAGGTCACAGTAATTGGGTCGAATGTCTGTGGTGGAAGTCATGACATACCACTGCAGTCAGCTCAGCCGTGGCCAGCTTATGCCGCTGCAACGTCACAGAGTGTGCTTTAATTGTGAGGGTCTGGGATAAACCTTGGGATAGAATAGACAGACAGCCAAAAGGAGGAGGAGAGCCCAAGCACTTTTTGGGTGAAAACCAATGGGGGATGATATTTATGATATTTCATAATTTTCTCGCTTTACGTATACAATTTTTGATTAAATGTTTTAGAGATTTCCAACATTTCTTTTATCCTGTTATTTAAAGGTTTTTCCCGTGCATTATCTAAGAGAATGTCATTGCATTAAATTTGATTAAAAGCTTACTTAAAGGTAAGAAATCTGAAAAACTTCAGGGGTAAGGGAAAAAAAAACCTCACAAAAAATCTTGTCTGCCCCAACATGTGCATTCATATTTTAAATTTTGTGTATATATCAAGAAATCTTACTTTAGTTCTGGTTCAGACTTAAGTACATATATTTCTATTTAGGCTGCTGCTACATATCTAAGTTTGTATGTCAAATTCTGTCCTAGATGTTCCATCAACTACAAATACAAACATCTATGGAAATAATGTACCTCTAATAATTAGCAGATTTGAAATATAACCTAGAAAATTATTTCTAACTAGCAAAGCAAGTTAAGACAATTATGAGGAAAAGACAATTGCCAGTTCCACCTACATCTGGAAATGTGAGTCAATGTCATTTACATTAGGGATGGCCTGGTTAAATCATTCCAGGTGTCAGCCAGTCTTGTGAATCATTATTTTTTTAACCTCATAAACGGGAGTTGTAAGAGTTGTACCATTATATAAACCAGTGATGCTGGAGCTTGCAGGTCCTAATGCTCTTTATTCCTTCCTTTTGGATGGTCCTGACTTCTGATTTCAGCACTCGAGATTTCTGGGATGTTGGAAATTGTCAGGGAGGTATCACTTCAGGGGGCAGGTGTGATGGCTCTAGGGAAGCTCCACAAGGAGAATCATTGCAGAGATTCCTTTCTAATGGACTTCTTCAGAGAAAGTGTTGAGAACAGAACCACAGGGAAACATTTTGACTCCTGTGTTCTCCCCTTTCTGGACTTTTCTCCCTCCTGTCTCTGCTTCCTCTCCCCCTCCCCTGTCATGCCTTTCTCCTACAGCTTCTCTCACTATATCCCCCAGCTTTCCACTGTCTCTTTCCACCTATTGTCACTGCCACCTACTCCACTGTGAATGTGCATCTCCACTTCCTTGTGTGGTAACACAGGACAGACTGTTCACCTCCAGAGGAGTGAGAAGGACGTGGGTCTGCTTCACCCTTCCTTTAGATTTTAACCAGGATTAGGCTGTGTCCATGGAAAGAAGAGAGGTCAGATTTGAGGCTTTCAAACATGTCTTTTGAAAATGGGCCCAGTCAAGGGATGGTTTGACCTCAGTTGTTGTCTGCCAGGGCAATGGTTCAATTAAGAGAGTAGGCGTGTGGCAGTCATTAGCTCTCATGACTTAGAAGTACTAAGAATTCTCCTTCATACTTGAATGCTGATCAGCAGGCTGGGACACACCCTGACTCTGAATCACATCAGATTCCTTCACCCACTCAAGGTGTACATTTGAATATACAGGTGAAATGATTAAATATAGTAATGCAGTGTGGTTGATGTTAAACCAGTCACAGAGTCCCCCCTCCCCTCAGCTTCAGTGGCAGATGAGGCAAAGCTATTGATTTATAAACTTTCAAGTATGCTTTCATGTGCAGCAAAAGACAACTACACCAGTTCCCGTTTCCTTGCTGGTGCAGGGTGAGCTAGAAATGCCAGCAAAAAAGGAGCCTCAACTACTGGTCAGAAAAAAAGAGGGCTCACAAATTGAAGTGAGTAGTAAGGGGAAAACCTCAATGAAGACCAATACAATGAATTTCACTTGGGCAGGAACAGTCAGCTTCCAACACATGTAACGGGATCCCTTCTGCTGAACTGCAGCCCTGATGGAAAGGATCTGAGGGTTACAGGCAGAGCAGACCTGAGTAATGCTGTGCTGGGCCTTGCAAGAGAGAAATGACACCTAGGACAGCATAAACAGCCTGTGAGAAATGACTCAGCTGTTCATCAGAACAGCTTTAGCTGCAATATCATGTTTGGATTTGGGTGTCAGGCTTCAGGGGAATTAGGGACCAGCTGTGAGAAGGTTTGAGCTGGAGCAACAAGAACAGCGGAGAACTTGTGCTAAAAGAGAAGGAAAACTTGGACAAATTAGAATTCTCCTACCAAAAGCAGGGGAAAATGCAGAGAGGAAAAAAGAGAATTTAATAGTCTACCAGTGCAAAAAGATGATAGGAAAGATTTGTTGTTTATATTTGTGGTTAGGACAGCAAGGAACAGGCTCAAGTGAAGAATGGTGTCAGGGCTGTACAGGGGTACAGTAGTGACCACACTCTGAGAAAGACTTCCTTGGAAAGAATGAAAGCCTTACTCTGCTGGGTAGGGAACAAGGAAAGCAGCCAGACAGCAGCTCTTGATTGCAATGGCATCTCCCTGTTGTGACCCAAAGAACTTGACCTTACACCCTAAGAGCTGGATATGCAACTGCAGGTCTGATCCTTGAGATACACATACACTTATGTAACTTTTTCAGTGGAAATGCTCCTGCTGACTTTAGTGCAAGCACTCACTCCAGGAAAACTGCATCAGTGAGTTCACTGGGCCAATGCCAGCAACAGTGTAATGGAATTATTTGCTTCCAATAGTTAGCTGCATTTTAATTCATTGAATTAAAACTTACTAAATACGAAGAACAATAGCAGAGAAGTGAAGGGCACAGTAAAAACTGCAAATTTCATATTCAGTTTTGGCATGTGCTTGAAAAGTGAATTGGATGGACTTTAACTGGTGTGCACATATAAGTGTGAAGAAACAGAACCAGTACTTAAATCAGGGTTAAATGCAGCAGAGAAAGGGAGGTATAAGAAGGTATTAACTAGAATCCAGGAAGAGAAAAATATCTATAATTGTTGTGGGAATATAAAAATATAATGTGAAACAAAAAAAAGTATTTGCTATGGAAAATAAATGCATATATATCTGTGTGAGAAAATGATGTACATCTGTGTGCAATCACAAACATTATCTTACTTATGTTGCAGCTTTGGAAAACCTTTCTCAGGAATTAGCACATTCAAATTCTGGTAAGAATGCATGAAGTGTTTCTGCATCACAGCCTAATGACAAAGCAGAATCATCTGCCATGATTGCCAAGGAATTTCTAAATAAAATGTAAAGACCTGGGGGTGGTGAAACACACCAGCAGAAATCATGGCCAGCTGTCCTGCACAGGGCTTTGTCATGCCTGTAGCAAATAAATCTCTGAGAATGGCACAAATAGAAAAAGGGGACAAAAGAAACATGACTATCAAGACAAGTCCAGCTTGAATTATGCTGTGCTACACTTCCCTCACGTTCAGACAGGAGGGCTAAGGAAAGCCCTTAACTGCCAGAGATGAGACCTGGAGGGATGCAAAAATGACCTATGGGCAGATTTCTCCATAGTTTGGTCACGACAGAGAGAGGCTAGTTCAGGTTGATAACCTCGGGAATGTGTTCAGTAACCAGAGGTTTTCTGAGTTTGCAGACACAGGGTCAAGTCAGGAAATCGGGAACTTGAATTAAAATTGTGGAGAGAAGTGAAGCATTGAAGTGTCCTAGTAAAACAGAAGGGGGTTAAGTTTCCAGGTATATTTATGTGAATTGGCCCCACTAGAAGCTTTTAAAAGCATCAGGGTTGACAATTTCCTTTCTAGAACTGCAGTTGCTAAAGAACGTTCTATCAAGTAATTCCTCTTTACTGTGTCTGTGCATAGTCAAAAGCCAGAACAACTGAATGACGAGGGAAAGAATTATTTTAAAATTCCCATCAACAAAAACAAGCTATAAATAGATGTGTGGGAAGAGAATCTTGTTACTGAAGCAGTGTAGGCTTTGTTTGAGCATTTCAAGGGTATGGCTCTGGAGCTGGATCCTTCCTGCAACTGCCAGGACACACAGCAAACCAACTGTTGGAAGGAGTCTTCCCACTGTTTTCTAGGAGAGTGGGTAGTGCTTTGGTTTAGGTAGGGTTAGCACCGAGTCTTTACCAAATGAATGTGTAAAATGCTGATGCAAATATAGGTACTCAGTCTTTTTTGTTTCTGTCTTCATTTGCTTAACAAAGTAAAGAGGACCAGAGGCGATTTGAGTAATGTACTTTTAGTGAATCTGCAGAAATTTGCATATGGATGTCAGCCAGCTAATTTCATAGAAGTGGATTTCTTCTGGGGAGAAAACCTGAGAGGGTGGAGAGGTGATAAAAGGGAAACGTAGACTCCGGGGAAGTAAACAATATAAGGAGCAGATGGATCTGATGAGAGAAAGCACACAGCAAGGCTGTTGGATGAAAATAAAGGAATTGGCAGGGCTTGCACAGCACATTGTATATGGGGTGTGGGGGAAGGTTGACACCAGCTTCAAATACTCCTGGACCTTCCCTGCTCCGTTCCCACAGCATGGCATGTTACTTTGAAGCTGTGCCAGCACAACTCCTTGTGTGGCCTCATAGTGAATCAGACTGAGTTCACATAAAAAGAACTCGTTTTTGCCAGGTCATTTTTCAGCAAAATCAGTTCACTGATGTGGTGTACAGCATGCTACACAACTCTGGAAATAATGCATTGAGAAACAACAGCCATAGTTCATACTGAAAGAAAATACAAGAAATTTGGGGTAGTTCCAATTCAAAACAAGTGCTTCAGGAATGCACAGACGAGGCAGACAAAACCAGAACTGAAAATTTTAGTTGAAACTGGATTGTGCATTAACATGGGTAAATAAATACTGTTAAAAGCAAAGGATACAAAAATACAACTGAAAGCCAAAGCATTAGCAAATAAAAAGGACTGCCACTTGGGAAATGGAAAGACTTGAAATAACTTAGAGTGGTTTTTTCCGCAGTTCAGCTTGTTAGGATCTTAATATATCATACTTGGAGAATCTACAAAAGTTCACAAATGTTTCTCTTCATGCCAACAGCTGACTTAACAAAATTAACTCCTAGCATTAAACTCATACCAACGTTTACAAGCTATGCTAAAATAATCCTTACTTCTCTTCCAGTTTGTCATCTGTGTAATTTTTTTTTTCAATTTCATGCCTGTAGACATGCATTCTTGTATGGAAAAGAGCAGTTTTTACAGTGGAAAAAACCCCTTTGCTGTGTTTCCTTGTGTGTCTACTTTCATGGTCTCATGTTTACAACAGCTTGCTCAGTGCTTCAGGCAAATTTTGTGAGCTCGAAGGGGAAGTATATTCAAAGCCAAGCAGCTCTTGCATAAGCCGTATACAAAATATACATTGAGAATTCAAAGCCTTAGGAAAATAACTTAGTTTGCTTTTTCTCTTAAATATAACAAAGCTGCAGACACAGTTCTGAAGTTAGTACATTGTGCACATGGTTATCAACTGTTCTAAGTTTTTCCTTTTTTAGACACAAATACTCTCTCTCGCTTTTCCATTAACTGCAGAACTGAAGTTGCATTTGGATGTGTCTGTGACTTGCAGGAAACCTTGGACCTAAGCACCTGAGTTCACTGGGCTGTGTTGCACCTATAGAAATCAGACACACTGAATGCCCTATGATGTATTTTTTTGAGTTTTTTTTTTTAAATCTTTTTTTCCCCCCAGAAATTCAGGGTTCCTGCATATAGCAAGCCTGCCAACCCTAGGTTTTAAGTGTATGCCTATTGCCCACTACAAGGAAGCCTGCTTTTTCTTTTTTCTTCTGGATAGTACTGATGTTTAACCCACAGTTAAAGCAAATCACAGTCAATTTGCTCTTTGGCTGTCTGTTTAAAAAAAAAAAGAAAAAAGAGCAAAATCCACAAGGATGAACATGTAACTTCTAGCTAATGACAGAATGCAAGCCAAGAAAAAATTAAAAATTCACTTTCTCACTTGCTGCACCTCTCATAAAACAACTAAAAACTACAACTGTATGGAATTATGCAAACTCAATGCAAATTAATACAAGGTTAAAAAGTAGCTATAGAAATGTGTCATTTCTACTATTGTTATCAGTATTCTGCTTCCTATTCCACATTGACTATGATTCTAATACTGGTGAAACTAAAACATATCTAGCTGCATAATAGTAAATATAAAACTGAAATAAGTTACATACTCACCTGGGGTGGTACTAATTGCCAGGTATTGTTTATTTTTATGAAGACCTTAAAAAGCCTGTTTTGAAGACAATAGACTTAGTACTCTGAGAATGCATGTACTTAATTCTATTGACATGAGCAGTTCCATTGAGCTGTCCCTTAGAACCAAAAAAGAAATACAAAGTTGAAATAATTTACCAAAGACCAGGATGGTTTTGACTGTTATAATTTATTGACTTTATTTTTCAAAATTCACTGATGAAGTGTTCAAAATTCCAAGATGAAGTGTTAATGAAGAATAAATTTAGCCAAACTCTGGTTTATCAGCATTTCTGGCTGTGTTCCCTGTGATCCTGTCTGAATATAGAATCTTTCCAGACAGTTGACTGCCTTTTATCAGAAACCATCAAATAAAGGGGGCTTTTTCTACCTTAATTCTCTCATCCAGCATTTAGATGATCTGCTGTTCTGAATGCAATCTTAAAAATTGCACGAAAAATTTAGAAAAGCAACTATTAGAACAGACACAGAACCACAGACGTTATCTGCACCCCAAGATACTGTTGGGAACTGTCTTCAAGGGCTGAGGATGAGAACAGCAAATACATGAAAGGAGAAGGCAGAGTAGCAGAAAGAAAAGTTGTTAGTGCATATTCACATCCTAAATTCGTGGGGCTGGTGGGAGAATCCCATAGTGTAGGAAACCACAGTCCAGAAGAGCAGAGGTCAGGCGTCCACCTCTGCACTTTGCTGTCTCAGGAGAAGCTGTTTGGTAGATGGCTGCCTGACTGAAACAGTTCTGCAGTCTGCTAATATCAGGCCAAAATGGCATGCAAGGATCAACTAAATACCTAAGCCTATTAAGATTATTCCTAGTGCAAGCTAAAAAGTTGTCTAAACAGTGGAGAGTGCACTAGGGGAATGCTGCTGATGTCTAATTGAAGAGCAGGGCAAATACAGTAAGTTGGCTACCATTTATCTGATGTAACCAAATTACTGAACAGAAAAAAGCACTGCTGAAAGTGATCGTGGACAAAGGATAGCAACAACTAACTTGTGAAATTACTGACAGAAATTCCTAAAGTTTTAGATATACTTCATTATTCAGGGGGAAGAGAGAGTGGCAATGATTTGTGTATGCTGCTGTTGATTACTGAAAAATGATAAAGAGAAAAGAAAATGTGGACTAAGAAATGTTCCCTTCTTGGGTGAATCACAAGCATCTCTTAACATACATAGAATATCTTGTGATCCTACCTGCTGGCTGTCCTCTGCAACAGGCATGGCCATCCATCTGCAGGGCTGGAGATGCACTGAGGTGGCTTTTATTTGCTGCTGCTCCCTTTTCCTGTTTGGGAAGATGAAGATGTTGCCAGTTTACCTGTCACACTGGTCCCTATGACAATGAAAGTAAACATTGCTGGTGTAGAATGGTATCAACAGCTCTTTGGGATGGAAATAAGCTCTGTGAAATGGATGGAGATGCAAATAATTAGCACTTCTCTCCAGCAGTAGAGGAGTATAGAGGGATCAGGAGCAAACAAGCCAGAGTGGACTTAACTGTGAATGTATTTTCTAAATTACATTTTCGAATTTTTGCAATAATTTGGATGTTGAGTAAATGCATTGGTAACTATTCCTTCATTCCCTTTAAGAAGAGTCATGTGCTTTCCCAAGCTACAGAAATCTTTAATGAAAGCACAGGTTTGCAGCCAAGGCACTCTCTTAATGATTTAGATTTCCAAAGCAACTGTCTGCTTATCCTCACTGATAACTTCAAATTTGGTGCACAGCATCTCAGCCTTAAAAGTGAATTTCTTTAAGGATTTGTTCTGTATTTAGAGTACAAAATTGTATCACAATGCTTCCTTAGGTAACTTGCCTGTGGACCTTTCTTGATATGTAACAGACCACATTTGGTATAAATTATTGCAACTCAGTTGACTGCTGTGAATAAAAGATACTTTGAAGAAATCAAAGATATGCCCAACTCTTTCATGATTATAGTAATGTATTTCTTCAAATATTTTTGTCCTTCACTATTAAAATGAGTGGTATGATTCCTATATGTTTGTACTGGGGCTTTGGGTTTTCTTGCATGAGCTGATATATGCCATAAATATTCTCTGTCCTTAAAACAGTTTTTGCTATTTTCATAGTCTTTAAATTCACCTTTCTTCTGTGAGTGTGCATTCCTTTGTGCTTTTGTTTCTAAAACATTTCTAAAATGTATCTCTGATACATCCCTTTGATTAGACTATAAAAAATGACATAAACCAGTCAGATATCCAAATTCTATCTGTTCAAGAGAACAGCAGATTTTGGTTCTCTCACAATGATCCCTGTAATAATTATGAATTGCTTAAAAATTTCCTTTATACATCTATATGTCAGTATTTTTTAACTATCCATGTTTCTGTTAATGCTTATTTTTCTAGGAATATAATTGTGTTAAATTCCATAACATCACAGTCATAAAAAGTCTTTGATCTTTGTTACAGCAGAGACAGTTGCTTGAAGTATAAAACCCTGAAATGAAGCAGGACCTTAATCAAGAAATGTTCTCTGAAAGTGTTGAAGTTAGTGGCTATTTTGGTCCAGGCTTGAGTAATGGTTTGTCAGAAAGCAGGAGGTGCTGGGACTGTGGAAGTCAGAGCCCAAGCAGAAGTTTCCCACCAGTTCAGACATGAGGGGTTTGCTCAGTTTAATCTACAGTTAATGAGCAATTCTGCTCAACTGAGACCATCTCAGTCCCTCCTGGGCTATTGCTCTGCAAGTGTCTCTGTTGAAATCCTGCATGTTTTTATCTTCCTAAGTACTATTTAAACATCAGGATGCTGCCAGGTTAGCTTTTATTTGCATGTTCTCCATTCTCCTCAAAACAGGTGTGTTTATTATTAACCCATTCCCTAGACAGTTCCATTAACTTTTCTGGAGAATCCTAGTAACACTTGCTGGCCACTCTGACCCATCATGACACCTGTACATCTATCACCCCTCTTGGTAGCCTTCCAGCCCTAATGCCAATCTGCTAAGAGGGAAATAATTCTTGAGTATGAAGATTCATAATTGATTGCTATCTTACAGATGCTTGAGATCAAAAATTTTGTGAACACCTGCAAATTCATGACACTGTTTATTTGGCTCTTTCCACTGCCTTGCTCACCCTGCCAGTGTATGTGCAATGACTTATCACTAAAATTCCTTTATCTTATAGGGTGGAACTTTCATTGGAATGTTCATTGCATTAAACTGTGTCTTCTAACATAAAATTTGAGGTTTTGCATCCTCAGCAGATTCCCATTTCTCCCCCTCGGATTATTAAAACCAGCCACTGATGTGGTGATGGGCTGTAGCTGGGGGAGGGGGAGGAAGAGGGGGTGTGGGTACAATGGCTGGCCTCTAACTTAAAAAATCAGGGTTATCAGTGGCACTGAAGTGTTTTACTATGTAGCTGATAAGCCAGGTAATGTCCCGTTCCAAGTCTGTTCACGTAGTGAAGTTTCACCAAGAGCAAATGCAAGAAAGAATCTCTGTATGACAGCTAAAGCATCCATTCAAGTTTGTGTTTCCATTCAAAACCTGTCTGGGTTAAGAATTCCAGTGTTCTTAGTTCTATCTGCACACCAGAATTTTATGCAGTGTTCCAAAGCATCCCTGCCTTTATAGTGACTGTTCCTGCTTCTCTTCTTCCCCAGCAAATCCGAGTGCTTAACCTGCAACCACATTTATCATCACAGCTACAAAGGAGGACAGTGTCATTATCCCGTTTACAAACTGACAACCTGAGGCACAAATAAGAACAATGTCACAACAGAGGTCACACAGGAAGTCTGTGGGAGAACTGGGTGCTGAATTGTAGTCATTTAAGTCCGAGGTTAGAGACTGAAACTTTTCTCTTTGATGGGGGACTGAAAATACTTTCATAAATTCAATGTATTTACAAGAACTTGATCCTCTCTTTGCCAGCTTCCTATTATTCATTATTCAAATATGGATAATGTATCAAGTTAGTCCAGTTATTCTTCCTTTTTGCATGTGAAAAATATTTTTATTTAATTTGACATTTATTTAGTAAGAGGAATTATAAACGTTAGGAAAATCTTTGTCCATTACGAGAAATAGCTCGTAAGAGAATGAAGCAAAACATCTGTGGCCTTTTAAGCCAGACCAGATAAACTTGACACTTTAGCCACTAGAGGGACCTCCAGGAATAGAATATATAAAAACAGAATACAGAAAAACATTTGCAGCATTGGATGTCTTTAAAGAAAAACAAAAAAAGCTCTGCAGACCGAAGCGTTTGCTTATAAGGAGGTCTGAAATAATAGCAAACATGAATTAACTAATTATATTTTAAATTTTGTCAAGAAAAACCAACTTTTCTGCTGATAAGATATGACTTTGGTGGGTTGTTTCCTCTTCACTGACTTAGTGAGGTTAGCACATCTGCTTTGAAGAGGCCTGTAATTTATCAGTAAGGTTATGGATTGTTCTTTTGGGCAGTACAAAGCAAATGCAGCTATTCTCTTTCCAGAGTTTCTGAGAAGAATGTGATTTGGATATGGTGCAGAGAGTCTGAAATCAGTAACCTCATTTTCCCACTGCGTGGTACTTTAGCAGAGCCCTCAAGTGATGTCAAATTTTAACAGCAGTTTAACAGCCCAATTAACAATGTTAAAGCCTTGCCATGCATGCAAATGGTCTCTAAAAAGTAGTTGTGCTACAGCCTGGGTCACTGGATTTGTAATTAGCCATCAATCAGGGAGATGATGAGGGTGCTCTAATGTTCCCTTTTTCACTTCCGCAAAAATACAGAGGGAGCTGTGGTTGTTCTTCACGCACAAAGTTTTGGGGCTCCGCAAGCTCAGCAGGCTTCAGCTTTATTATTTGCACTGTAAACCACAAAATCCTACTGGGCAACTGGGCTTTTGAGACACTGGAGATGAGGACGCTGAGATAAGAATTGCTATTAACCCAATTAGAAAAAGGTCAGGCATGTCTCTAGAATTTGGCATTGAATCACAATTATGGAACAGGTTAAAAGAATTTTTGCAAGACTTCAAATTACGTTGCATTGTTTAGCTTTACCTATTAGAATGGTCCTAGTGAAATGAAAACTCTTATTTTGTGAGATGAAAGCAACCTGAAATTCCAGTTTGGCAGAGCTGATTGTTGCACAGGTCTCCTGTGGTCTATCCACTGAGTTTTATAGTTTCCAATTTGTTTGCCTTGAGAGGTTACTCGTGTAAGAAAAGGTGTAGTGGGAGGGGAGGAGACATTGCTAGTACTTGTTCTATTACTCTTTGCTGTGTGGTTGGGGTTTTTTTAAGCATTAGAAAGCTTTTTAATGGATTATTGTTTGAAAAACCTTTGATTCTCCCACAGAGTTAGCATTAAATTCCTTGCATTGCACATAACCTCCCACTGAAGTTTTCCAGTGAACTACCTGCAATTAAAAGACATTCAGCTGCAGGCTTAACTGTCAGACAGATGATGCTTGACATCAAAAGTGGGTTGCCAAGTGGGTCCTGCTGAAGAAGAATGATTATCTGTCCCATGCCATTCCTTACACGTGAGGTAGGATATTATAGGTTACAGATTAACGTGGTCACAGGCAGGAAGTGTTTCTGGACCAGGAAGAGATTTGGTGATAGCTAGTGATTTCTTTCTCAGCTGCTGAGAGTGAAACTCTTCCTGAAATACCAGGACATCCTTTCATTAAGAGTAGTCCTCTCCATAAGCAACCATGGGACAAAAATTTGGGGGGTGTTTCAGAACTTAAGTTAGTTTATTTAGAGCTTGCTCAACGGTGTTATTTGGTGCTGATTTTAGCCTAACAAAGAGAAGGTTTGTGACTTATGCGAGGAGGAGAATTTGCTTTTGATGCAAGAAAGTGATGTAACAATCTCTTCATTTGGAGAATGCTGTTAGTCACTCTGCCCTCAGACGTGCTGGCCTGGGTAAGAATGTGCACTCAGAATCCTGTGTGGCATTGTGTGAGCAAGCAAACACCTGCTGAGTCTCACATGCTCCTGAGATTGAAATACACCACCTCTGCCACAATGATGAAAATGAATGTTGCAAGATGTTGTCAGCCTCTTCAGCTTTCTCTTTTGGAGTAATACCTAAAAGAATCCTTTTCAGTTACAAAAATTGCTGGAAAATTAAACATTAAAAAACTCAGGAGGACAGGACGCTACAGGCAACTGCTGAAACAGACTGGAGATGTTACCCATGCGTGGATCTACAAGTGTGTCTGCAGCAAGATCTCCTAATGGTATCCCCTCGTAGTTTTATAAGGCTTTCATAAGTTCTAGATTTTTATTTTTCCTCCTGCCACTTTGTTGAAGATTGCAGGTAGGTTGGTGGTAGGAAGAAAAAGTTGAGAGGGATGTTTACAAGCTGTGCTGCACCAATACAGTTCAGTTACAATTCTAGCACCACTTTCTTATTTTTTTCTTAAAGCCTGTGAGCCCTTCAAGGGCTCTGCCCTGAAGTCCTGTTCCTAAACAAGAAAACACTTAGGGCCTGAATTCTTCAGACTCACACATGGAAGATTTTGGTCAGCCAGAGACCAAATAGAAAAAGCTAACATTGTGGAAAATATTTTTATCTCTATTGATGGAAGCCAAAATTCCAGTTGGCCGGTTCTAGCCTTCTGTATAAATTAATGTTCCTTAACAAGAGAAATTAAGAGTCTACCAAGGTTTTTGCCTCAGTCTCTTCTCACAGCTCTCGAGTGGATGGACAGCACTGGGGGAACAAAGGGATTAAGGACTGGGGGAGCAAAGTCCCTCCCACTGTAATAAAGGTCAGGTTCATGACCACCTGAGGAACCTGAATGTACAGAAATCCATGGGACACAATGAGATGCATCCCAGGGTCCTGAGGGAATTGGCTGACACAGTTGCCAAGCCCCTCTCTGTGATACTCAAATAGTCCTGGCTGCCAGGTGAAGTGTCATGTGGCTGGAAAAAGGGAAATATTGCACCCATCTTTAAAAAGAGTAGAAAGGAGGACCCTGGGAGGACCTGTTTTCCTCACCTTTGTGCTTGGGAAGATCCTAGAACAGATCCTCATAAAAGCTCTTCTAAGGCACATGGAGGGCAGGGAAGTGATTTGAGGCAGCCAGCACAGATTCACCCAGGGCTAATCCTGCCTGACCAACCTAATGGCCTTCTGTGATGGAATGCCTATGTCAGTGGACAAGGCAAGGGATACAGGGACATCATTTGACATGAAGGAATGTCATTTATCTGCATTTCTGTAAAGCCTTTGGCATGGTCCCTCCCAACATCCTTCTCTCTAAATTGGAGACTGATTCAATGGCTAGACTGTGAGGTTAATAAGGAATTGTCTGGATAGCTGCATCCAGAGGGTAGAGATCAATGGCTCAGAGTTCCCAATTTATTTGAAAACAAAACAGAAAGTGTTTGTGAGGCATAAGCCTAAATAAATATTCTCAGAGTCTTTCTTTGCTTTAGGACTTCAAACCTGAGCATTGGTGGACAGTACCATTCTTTCACAGAACAGCACCAAAATGCTTTAAAATCCTATGAAACAATGTGAACACATCCTATAACCATAGCCATAACCATGCACTCAGATAGCATTCAGATAATGCTAATCAGGGGTGTCAGCAGGGCTGCATGGCCTCCATATGCCAGATATCTGGTGCATGCCACTCGCTATCTTCTGCAGGGCTGCTCCTCTCTGCTGCCCAGATTCCTGAGCAGACTGCATCCACTGTTAAAAATAACCCAACAGCAACGAAGGGAGCGAATTAAAGGACACTTTCAACTTTCTGAGTAGAATGCTATCTGCTCTTTTCTGTCTGCTCCATCTGTCTTGAAAGTGACTGACAGGAAAGCAGACTGCAAAACACCTGCTGGAAGTGTGTCTTTTTGACAGTGATTAGTCTGCTAAGGAAGTGATTAATTAATGTGACCTCTGACTTATGAAAAGTTGATGGTCAGTGTTTTGGGACATACTGCAGTTTTGAATACACTCTCTGTACCTGGAGTTTCTGCTGGTGTGCTAAGTTGTTTGACTAGCAATGCCTGCCAACAGGGAAAACCTGCTGGATTTACACATGGGAAGCATGGATGTATTCAAGAGCCTGTAGCAAAGATTTTGCTTAAATTTAAAACCTGAAGTTAATTTGCATAAAGGCAAATTAATAGATTGTATATTGTATATTAATAGATCTAAATTAATTAAAATAATGGTAAATGAGATTATCAAAGTGTCCAATGGAAAATGTCTACATGTACTCAGAAAATTGTTCTCAATCAAAATTTGATGAATGAATGAAAATCTACATATGTCTCTCCATCTCCCTACTGAATTGGCTAAGCTGTAGTCTTCCCAGGATTTAGAAGGCGAAGCAAACCCTTTTGTCTCTTTCCCCTTGCTTTTGTTTTGACTCTTAAGGCTGAGGTTTATTTGTCTACCATGTCACTGTTGTGCTTTCAAACTGTTCTTTTTGTCTGAGGTCTAAGTACTTAGTTATTGTATAGCTTTTAATAGGAATGTTTTTAAAGTAATGACAAGTCTGTGAGCAGAATTTTTTAATTGACAGAGAATATTTCAAAAGTTTTTGTCCTACCTTGCTATATGAAAATATATACACAATCTAGGACTTTATTCTTAGTTCAAGTGACATTTACCTTCACCATTGACTGTGTTTTTATAATGATCTACTCACTCAATCCAAATGTGGATTCTCCAGGAAATGGAACACAACCAAATATTTACTCTACTCCAAGAAAAAGAGTTCAAAAATTGAGACAACACAACTCTCTCTTTCCTCTCCTTGAAAACTGTTATTTAATATGTCTCCTACTGTACCTGGGCAGAAATGGAAGTAGCATTAAAAAAACCCCCCAAACGTAATTCAAACAAAAACCATCCCACAAAGTAATCTAACAGCAAACAAGAAGACTCCCATGCCAGAAGAGAAGTGGTGAAACCTGTAATTGCAACGTGTTAAAGGCTTTCAGAAGACAGAGAACGTTCAGATACAAACTGTTTCTTTGAGTCTTAGCTTCCACAGGGAAGAAATAAGCAAAAGATCACGGTGTCTCTAACTGGCTGCAGCAATTCCTGCCTGTAAACATTGGTCAGTGATCTTGCATGGTACTCTGGCAGTTACAAAGTGAAAATACAGCATGTCATGAGCATATCTGTCACTGCAGGCATAATATTGATCATAACTTGCTACGGGATAACAGAAACAGAGACCCAGGATGCTGCAAACACTTTTGATCAAAAAAGCCTTTAACTAATACTAGTCTTGCTCCAGTTAAATTCCTAGGATTGCGAGCTTTGCCATCAGCTTCACTGTATTATCATCATACTAGAGTGACTTATGATATCTCATGTTTAGAATCATAATCCTCTTAAAGACATAAGGATTTAAAACAGTTCTTGCAAACTGTGAATAAAAATGTACTGGGTGTTACTCATTTCATTGCAGTTCTGTAAATACTCAAAGTAGATTATTATTATTCTAAGAAACAATTCAGCACAGTAGTTCCACCTTAATATTTAAAACCCACGTCCCTTTATTCAATGTATCTTCCTACCTTCTTCACTATCAAAGCCTAGATACCAAGCTCCATAAATATATTTGAACACTCATCTCCTCCTCTTCCCATTTTTAACTCTTCCATGTATACACCACACTCTCTTTTTTTCTCTGCTTCCACTTAGATAATTCTGTTGTTTTGTAAAATAAACATGATTCAGATCAAGACATAGCAACTTAAGAAGTGGAAAAAAAGGGAATTTCCATTACCGTGTTAAAATATGTATCTTGAAAATGTTGCAAATTAACATACAAGTTTGGTAACTTAATTATACCCTGGATTCTCATCACTAAGTAGTCATTTATTTGACACTTTTATTTAAATATGCTCTTGCTTTCACCTGTGCCAGACATGTTTTACCATTCAGTACCTTGAACAAGCTGGCAATCATCTAACAATATGATTTTTGCTACATAAAATAAATGTTTTCATTTATCAGTAACTCAAAATGTAGATTTTGATTAATTCCTTGACTCTGGGAAAAGGTCTTTAGATATCACCTAAATACTAATTTTAAATACTTTAAAATTCCTTTATTTGTGATGATTCTTTGAAAGATTTAGCCAACTTTGGGATTCCAACCTAAAACCTTATGGAAGTATTTCTGTTCTGAAAAACAGCTCAATAAATAAGGCTGTGGAATATATTTGAGACTTTTTTTGGGTTTTTTTTGCAATAAAAAATTTATTGAAACAAACTTTTGTTCTTTGAAACAGTTTCTCACTGACTACTGAAGATCAAATTTAGATCTTCCCAGTTTTCTTCCCTGTTTAGCCATTTAAGTATATAATACCCCCTAACTTTTCTTTTGCAAGGAAACTGCGTAAGTAATACAGAAATTCCATTTTCCTAGGTTCAGATAGAGTGAAGTTTCTATTCTCTGTTTTGTTGATCAATGGATAAATAACAACATTATGCCACATTATTTTTTAAAAATTTTGAAAAATTTTATGAAGAACAACATCATTTGCGTATGAACATACAGCCTCTGAACTCTGTGTGTTATATTTTGCAGCTGGCTCCAGGATAAGGCTCTGTATAACCCAGACAATGTTATGCTGGTCTATAAAACAAAGTGGAACGCTTAAATAAAGAAACACATTTGTTAACTTTAATATCAAGGCTTTATCAGGCTGGCCCTCAAACAGTGAACCTTCAAGGGTAGCAATGACATTCTTTCTTCCATTAGCCATTTTTTGTGCGGGCTTGTTTCAAAAAAGAACAGGTCCTCAAAATAGAAAAATCAGGCTCTATTTTGACCTGATGCAGGAAATTTTTCCTTTGAAATGCTGTTTTTATTAAGCTGGTTTGTTCTTCATGCTCTGGTGGAGGGGGGAAAAGCCTGGTTAGGATGTTGTTGGTTTAGAAACAAGTTTTGCAAAGTCTCATTTTAACACTTCTGGTTTTGTATTCCTAAGATGGAGCCAGATCCCTCAGGGGTGTAAATAAGTACAAGAGCCCACCAGTTTTTCTTGTTTACACTGGTGGAGGATCTTGCCCGGTTCCCCTACAATTCTCCTCTACAATTCGTGCAGCCTGACATTTGAATGGAACTGCAATTAGCAGGGTTGTTTTCGTTTAACTTTATTTAGCACCTTATCTCCCTGTAACATTCTTGTCCGGGTACCAGAATCAACCATGAACTCAACATAGCTCTTACTAGTGCTGTTCTATTTTGAGCTGGAAGAAAAAACCCACCAGCCCAGATCAAAGAGCACCTTTCCCTTCACTCTGGGAATAAAAATTGTTAACTAATTGGTGCAAAAAGCCACGACAAATCGATTCACACCACAGTTACGGAAGTCGTAACTAATTCCACCACACGGGGAAGTCATCCAGGCCCCCAAAATGACCTGTTCTCAGTGGCCAAACATATGCAACTTTCCACAAAAGCCAAAATGCTACTGGTACAGGATGCAGTTCTGCAGGACTGTGTTTGCTGTGATCTACCGTTTTCCCAGTTCTTCAGCTGTTCACTCCCTTTGGTTACAATAACACGAAGGACTGCACGACCCCTTGTTTGGGCTCATAGTTTGTGTCACTCATTTAAAAGAGAGTGTCCTGGAGGATTCCGGTTCTGGCAGAGCTCTGCTGCTCCCAGGTGCTGAAATTCTGCAAAAAGGAGTCAAGCAGCAGCTCCAGAAGGCTTTGGAGGTCCTAAATCTGCAGTGACAGGTCGTACCCCAGGATCTCAAGCCACCCAATGCCACAGCTCTGGGAAACAGCGGAGTGGTCGAGAAGGCAGGAAAGTCTGCGGGGCTTCTGGGTTGCCGGAAGGCTGCTCCCTGCTCTCTGCCCTGGCAGCTCCTCACACAGGTGAGAGGCCACCTGCACACAGCCATAGCGGTGACGAGGCACAGATGCTACAGGCGAAGGTCAGCAATGAGGACAGTGACACTTTTGAGCGTGACACGGAGATGCTCCAGGCGCNCCGGAGCGAGAGCGGGCGCCGCGCCTGCGGAGCGAGGTGGTGGTGGTGAGCGCCGACTGCCCGCGGCCCCCCGTCAGCCTGGACCCCCGCGTCTCCATCTACAGCCTCCGCAAGCCCCTGCTGAGCCGCAGCAGCGTCCAGGGCAGGGTCTACAACTTCTTGGAGCGGCCCACGGGATGGAAGTGCTTCGTGTACCACTTCACCGTGTGAGTACCGCCCCGCTGCCGCCGGGCACCTGCTCCGCGCTCCCGTTACCGCCGCTGGAGCGCTGCCCCGGCCGTGCTGGGGGTTCCGCGGCCGCCCTCAGCCGCACCCTGAGGGGCCGCTGCTGCCGAGCCCCCTCCCCACGCCCCGCACGCCGCTCGTCCAACCCCCGGAGGCTCCTCCGTTCCAGACCAGCCCGGTGCTCCGGGCTTGAACATCGTGCAGATGCTGTCCTTTGGGCTGTGGGTGGTGTGGTTTGTTTTTTTTTTCCCCTCCCTGCAGGTGTGAAGTAAAAAGTCACCCTCCGGGGGAAAGTTTGCCTTTTTAGTTAAGAGAAATGCTGTATCTCAGTTCATGAGCCCTTAGGTGTATCTATCAGATAGTGGAGGAGCTGGTTTCAGGCAATTTTCTTCAGAAGGCTACCCAGGGAGCTGGAATAAATTGTTCATACTGATCGCAGAAATGAAGTTGGTAGTAGTGTGGGTGCATTCTTTATTACTTTTTGATGCATGGCTCCTGATTTCAAGCAGTGACACCTGTGTGATGCCGAGGCTCACTGCATAGCAGCAGTTTCTAATTGAACAGGTGCTATCAATTGTCAGTGCTGCAGTCTTGTCAGAGGAGGATGAGAAACAGGTGATGCTCCTTTTGCTTGCCTCTTTTATTACCCCGGCTCTACCTCCTTGTGCTCTCCATTATGATGGGAAGGAGGTGGTGTTTGGAGGGTGCTGTTGAACCGCAGGTAGGTTGGAAGTTGCTTTGTCTATGGTACTGTACTATTGAGAACTGTCTGTAGAGCTCAGTGTCAAACCCCAGCCAGCAAGTGATAGGTCTGTGGTGCACGAGCATCCCAGCAGGTGTCTCTGCGAGGAATCAGCTTCTCCATCGAGGTGTTGCTGAAGGCTTGTGTGACCCTTGGGCAATTGGCGTGTGTTAAATGTAGGTGAGAAGGTCAGGTAGGAATGTGGTGTGTGTTTATTGTATTCATGCACAAACATATATGTGTGTGTGTATATATCTGTTACATGTATACACGCTTGTTCCAACAGCTAGAGCAAAAGATATTTTGTGGTCAAAATCCTAAGATAAGAGATACCAAAGCCAATTTTTAGTACTTCGTTATTGTATTCTGATTTTAGGTTCTATTTCTAAGTAACTGTTATCTAAAGTCAGTTCAGGATTTTGTGCTTCTGTTCCACACTTGAGGATTCTGGAGTGTTTAGGCCAATAGGTTAAGTGGTACCAACTTTATTTTAGTGGAAGGGAAACGGCTGTCATCTGACTGTATGTAATTGGGAGATGACTGGGTACAACTGCTGAGATAATTGTGAGCTCCATTCTCTTTAGCCTTATGATAGTGCCATGAGATGAGAAAATGAGTAATGACCATAATTATGAACTGCCTAATAGTTGTCGTTGAACAATATAAAACACTTTTGGGAACTGGAGCCCCCCCATCCCTTTTTTTTTTTTTCCCTAAGAAGGAATTTTAGGCAGCTCTCTTTTATGGTTTCTAACCTTTCAGGTGTCTCAAATTATGTTTAAATGGTGCAGCAAACTGTTTTCAATATCTTAACTAATCTTCTCTAAATCTTAACAGCAAGTGTAGGAAAACTCTGAAAAGCAAAAACCAAGCTTATAGTCCTTTGTCTACTTAAGGTTCTATCCTGAATTTTAACTTTTTTTTTTTTTGCGAGTATTTGCAGTGTGGATTAGTCCTGTTTGCGCAAGAATTAAGATTCTGTAATATGTGTAAGTCATTACGTGTCTTCCCCCCCCAACACACACCCATGGTGTAAGCATTAGCCCCAGCATTTCCCTTCTTTCCAGAGCTCTTCTGATGCAATGATGAATGACAGTGGCAGTAAATATTCTCAAGCCTCTTACCAAGCATTGTTCGAATTCCTTAGGGCACTGAAGAGACCGAAGAGGGTACTGACACCCTTGTATGTTTCTCACAAGGCAATCTGCAAGTACCATTTAGGCAGCCTAGCACTGATTCCCACCAGCAGAGGGAATTGAGGCTTTACTGTTCTCAGCCCAACTTTTTCTTTTTTTTTTGGTAGTACATAAGCTTTTTGTGCCCATGAAATCATGGTGTAGGTTACTGGTCTTTGGTCCATACTTCTCCAGCTCTTTCTGAGCTCCCAAAGCAACTTTCTGCTGTGCCAAGGAATGCTCTGTTTGGAGTACAATCCCTGCCAGCCAGGTGAGGAGTATTGGCAGATGAAGAGTTGCCACAGAGCAGAAGTGTGTCGCTAAAATTAACTGACGAGGCAGATTTGTCTGATTCAGAGAAGCTGCTGTGCACCAGCGTCTCCTCGGGAGGAGGCACGGGACCTGCTTTGTGCAGCCAGTTGGATACAGGGGATGAGGTGCAGAGCTGGAAAGGACTTGGAATCATGAGAGACACACAGAGGCGGGCATGTGCTCCTTTCCCAGTGGAGGAAGTACTTGATTGTTCTGTTGTCAGCACACAAACAGTCATTCATAGAATGCTAAGCCTGGTTTTACCTTGGTGTGTGCAAGGACCCTGGTGTTAGTCTCTCCTGCCCAAACGAGTTTAAGAAACTGAACTCATTTTACCTCGTCTTTTTGACTCCCTCTGCAGTCTGCCTCCTGCTTTATTCCGGGGGCTTTCAGCTGCCTGGGAGGTCTCATCTCTGCCCTAAATGTTTAGAGGGGAAGGAGAGGAAACGGGAGTGGTGTTAAATCAGGGCATAAAGACCTAAGCTGAGTAGAGAGCCCTGGCCAAGATCTAGCCCAGTGACGGGAGCAACAACCACTGGAGGCTTAATTTTCTGTTGTCTGCGTGGTGTGGAGTGTGTGGCTGTGTTCTTAATTATTACAGTTAGAAACAGCTCCTGGAATTGCTCATGTAACTTGCTCCACTCCAGACCTGTATCTCTGGCTGGTTGTTAAAACACTGTTTATCAAGCGATAAGAGCTACATCTACTGATTGCCTGTCACACCCTTTTCCTGCTCAGCAATCTTAGTCAGTGGTATGTAGAATACTAATAGCTAAGAAATGATACTCAGGATTGATTTTCCTTGGTTTTCTATTATATTGTTTAGAAAAGGGAAGTTGAACACCAAGCTTTAATCCACAGATTCTAGGTTGTTTGTTTCATATTGTTGTCATTGCTGCATGTTCTGGTGAGCAGCAAAGGACCCTTGTGTACCCTTCACTTAAAGGATGGAATCTGGCTGCCTTGCACAGGTCAGGCCATGGCCTGTTTTCTTCTGAATTATTTCTTTCATAAGGTGTCAGAAACATCTATGCATAGGTATTCCCTATTTCACTCTGCAAAATGTGTCTTCTCTCTAGTTGATATTTTCAGTCTCTGGGGTAATTTGACACCCCAGTCTCTGATTAAATCGATTTAATTCTAGACAGGTCTTTTCTAAGAATTTTTCTTATTTGCTTAGACCAAAGTGAGCAGAATAGGGAATGAATTATTGTGCCTCATTTATACTCAAGTTTTGAAGGCTGGGGAAATAGTTTCTGTGGAAAGAAGAAATGGCTAATCAGCCATTAATTCACCACTCAAAAAACCTGCCTAAAAGTACTAGTGGAGATGACAGAACCTCTTAGTTCAGCTACTTGACTTAGTTTGATTTTGTAATGAATTTCATGTAAATAGATGAAGCATATGGTATACAAACACCTCATTTTACCAGGGCAAGCAAATTGTGCTTGATGGCTGAGGATCTACATGTGCATGGCTTCTGCAAACACAGTTGGTGGTTGCTTGGAGACTTGGGCTTTGCAAGCAAGAGCTTGCCCTGTGGCGTGGCTGTAGGGATGGCAATGTCCTGCCAGGGCCACCAAATCTGCCTTGGCTGTCAGAGCAAGGGAATGGCTGAGTGCCACTGTTCTCAGTGACCTTCCAGGCTAGGGCATCTTATCACACTTATCATAGCAGTGCACCTTGAGAGAGCAGCTTTGGGAGGTGAAATGTTCTGCGGCCTGAACGAATCAAGTTTTCAGCCTCTATGAGGAGAGGTGGAAAAAGAAACTCTGCCCTCATAGTGGCCTGCTGAAACTCTTGGGTACTGCCCCACAGTTGGAAATGACTGTACAGAGTAAGTTGTCAGATGTTAAAAAGAACTATTTTAGATTTAGGTGCTCAGGGGAAGAGATTCTTCTCACCCTCTTAATTTTAAAATAAACGTCTTAAAATATGCCTAAAGAAACTGAAGTTAGGAACTGATTTCTCTTGTTCTTGGTGTGGCAAATAATGACTTCTGGCAGTGTTGACTCTCTGTGTTCTTTGAAGTGTTGGCTGTAACCAGAGGGAGCAATTTGGAAACTGATGGACCGTTGGTTTGTTCTATTGTGGCAGCTCTCCTTTGTTGCCATGCAAGATAATCAGCTTCTATCTTATCTTTGCATGCCTGTACCTGGTTCAATTTACATTGCCTTTGTATAAGTTTGGTTTAATCAGCAATCATTGTCATTGAGTTTGTTCGAATCCCAAGTTGTTTACATAAGCTTGCAGTGGCCAGTGGTTGGGGTTTGGAAAACTGGTCTCTGGAAACAGGCAGACTCTTAGCAGCATGGCTGCATGTGTGTGCACACAGAGATAGGAAGTGAGGGTAGATAGAATATTCCAGTTGCCTGAATCAGGACTCACAGACAATGCAGTGTTTACACATTGCTCTTTACATGCATTACATTGTGAAGAAAAAGCCTCACTCTAATTTAAAATCCCATTTTTGCCATGTTTCCAGACATACTGCAAACATACTTCCAAACCTGCTGGTTCATACTTGTGTAAAATGTTGAGGAGGAAAAAAGATCCATAAAACAATTTGTGTGTGCACGTGCTCACACATGACTTTTGTTTCAGACTGAAAAATGTTGCAAACTGAAATGCTGTGGTTTTGACAGAAACATTTGTATGTTTAGAGATTTTTGTGACTTGAAATCAGACTTCCAGATTATTACTTCTGTTAAAAAAAAAGGAGACATAAATCCTCCAAAGTAAGCATGGCTTTTCCAAGTGGAAAGAAAGAAATATGGCTTGATCAGAGTCATATTCCTTTGGCTGCTGTCAATAGTCGGAAGACCCAGGTTTAGCTTTTTTTGTCTCATCAAGACTGAGGTAGTTTAGTTGAGGCCAATTTGCAGCAGAGCAGACACCTTTGCAACCTAACACTATGTATCTATCAATGTGTTTGGTAAAGTTTTATCTGGAAGGAAAAGGCATTGGAAAGCTGACTTTAAGTATTCCCAGAGAGGAGGGAAGACCATTTGCCTGCCCCACCTAAGACAGTGTGCTCATGTTTAGGAGTTGCTGCTGCAGATGCACCCATTTGCTGATCAGCCTGATGTTGAAGATTGGCCTCTTGGCAGGTTTTCAGAGGCGAGTGAGACTGAGAAGTGGATTAAGGGTTTTGTTGTTCCCTCCTTACTCTCTGCATGCTGCAGTGCAGCCCCTTAGCTGCAATATTGCAGGAAGGTGCTTCTTTGGGACCGTGTAATTGAAACAGCATTTTTTGGGTTGGCCAGTACAGAGCTTACCCCTCTTGCCCTGTTTTCCAGCTTGTAACCTGTCAGAAGTTTCATTTTTGCTGGGGGCTGTCTGGCTGTCTTGTGGCTGAGACCAGTCCAAGTTTGTGCCATGAAGAGCTGAAGTGTCAGTCTAGTTACGGATCAGAAGGGGTCCCCATTTCTCTCTCCCAGTGGGACGGTAGAAGTTCTCAGGTTAAGAAATGCAGATACAAATAACTATGTGATTGACTAAAAAAAAGAAAAATCCATGTTTACTTAGAAATTGACTGTAATCAGAAAGAAAAGCAGTATGAGAAACCAAATCCTCTCAATGCCAACACTAGTAGATAATGCCTGGAAGCCACTTTGATGAAATCACCATCTTTGCATTATTTGTCGCAGTGATTGCTGCATGAAAATTATTGTGGAAATGTATTTTGATTGTTGAAGGGGAAGGAAGGTGAAAATCTAAGTATCTCCTCGTTAAAATGCCTTTTGAAGACACCTCTAGCAATAATTGGGAAAATCCAGTTTCTGTTCTGAAATGCATAGTGGGATATGGTTGGCTACTTGGAAAAAAAATTCATTGGGTCAAGGAAGTTTTGTGGGGAGAAAAAAGACTTTGTAATTGTACTGATATCTATGTTGTCTAAAAACAAATGGAAGTAGAAGACTGTAAACTGGCAAAAACTAATGCTCAGTAAAGACAGGTTGTGTGCAGTGGAGAAATAAAGAACTGTGAAATGCACACATAGAAGATATGCACTTTTTCAATTTGGGCAGGCTTTCCTGGGATAGGCCTTCTCTCTTTTCCCATCATCCTTCCAGTATGACATTTCAAGTCATTTTCTCATGTTTGCTTTCCTCCAGGAAAAGAATTATCCTACCGTTAAAAGTTGCACATGAATGATCTTAAAAAAACCTGTTCAGTGCAATATTCACATTTCTGTGTCTCTGTCAAATGGTTGGTTAGGCAATTCTGGCACACTTCCTTGCCCTGGCTCCTCAAGTGCCAGGGAAAAAAACATGTAAGGCTGTGTAGATAGGCCTCTTTCAAAACTTCCATTGCAGCTGAATCAAGGCTAGAGTTGAGATTCAATTGCAGTGAACTAATTAGGCTGAGCTCCAAATGCCTGAGTGCTGGATGTGTTACAAACAACGGTGCCAACATATGCTGCAGGGAGCTATGCACAGGCACAGTGCTTAGCTGACTTCAAACTTGGCACTACCTCATTAATTTGGTGTGTTAATAGATTGTTTAATGTGCATTAGTGGCTGAGCACAAAAGCTGTGAACGCTCGCTCATTGAGTTCCAGATGGAAAATAGTGTCTTGTTGGGGGCAAGGTGTTTTCCGCCTGCCAACAAGAGGTCCAACATGTTTCAAATGTCTTGGAGAGT
Organism: Ploceus nigricollis; assembly: GCA_013399945.1. NCBI lineage: Eukaryota > Metazoa > Chordata > Aves > Passeriformes > Ploceidae > Ploceus > Ploceus nigricollis. The sequence continues at coordinate 771,045 of VXBC01012580.1, read as the reverse complement.
TGCCAGATGCAAATAAACCTGGTGGGGAGGCTGAGTTTCAGCAGAATGCCTAGACTGGTGAGTTTTTAGGTGGGGTACTAAGCCTCCTCATGCAGTCATGCTTCGTCTGGCATAATGGCCTGTGAGAACCATTATAATACCACAGGCATGGTAATGGGAGAGCACAGGCATTTGCAAGGCTCTGCTACAGGAGCAGTTGATGTATGGAGTTCTACCTCCTACCAGGAAGATATCTATGTGAGAGTATATTTATATCTCTGTATATAATAAGTAGGAGTAGTCAATGCTGTAGTAATCACATCTAATATTAATTTTACTGTATGTTTTTTAGATAGTTCTTTTGAATTTTTTGCCTTTTTTTTTTGTTTGTTTGTTTGGTTTTTTAATAGAAAATTCTAAAGCTGCTCTCAACTAAGAGTCTTCTCTGGCTTCCAGGCTGTGCATACCTGGAAGTCTAGAGAGGTGCTTGGTGTGAGCTTTTCTCTTGTCTGATGTGACCAATTTTTGAGGCTATATAGACTTTCTTCTTTTTTTCCTACTCTGTGGTACAGAATACTAAAATAACAGCTATTTTCTACTTTCAAGGAGCTGTAAGAAGTTGCACACAGTGCAAAGCAGGGCCTGAGTACGTGTGTAAGTATAGTGTAAGTAGTTTAAAATATCAAAAGCCAACACCAAAACCCAATCAAAACCCCCAAAACAACAACAAAAGTCCACAAAACCCAAAAATACTGTCCCACATTTCCTCAATGGTAGTTCCTTCCTTAACAACCACATTTTATGACAGAAAATGTGACACCTGGAAACATTACAACAAAACATAGGCACAGGGGAAGCTAGTGTTTTATTAAAGCTTAGTATAACCACCCTGGCAAAAGCCAGGCTATTTTTTCTCTGAGCTGTTTCAGTGTCAGAACTTCTAGTTGTGTGAGATAATGAGCACACATTTGCTCAAAACTGACTGAATCAGATATTTTGAGGTTAAGAAAAATATGTCTGGTATTTTTCACAAGGAATACATCAAGCACCAAGTCTGCAGCCTTGGAATATTATCATTTTAAAAGCAATAAAATCCCAAAAATAGGAAATTATACTGCAGGTTGTTCCGTGTTAAATATTCCTAGCAGAGTGCCCAGTGTAGGTATTTTTATTTTATCTCTTGTTCTTCACAATCACTGTGATGATATAATATTTTATAAAAAATGTTAACCAAAGTCAAAATAAACCTAGGACAGGGCTTCTGGATCCTTTTAAGTTTCTTCTGCTTCTGCAAGTATTGATGTGGATCTTTGAATTTCATATTCAAGCTCTCACTAGGAACGTACATCTCACATATGTTTTGCTAATGCCAGTGGACTTATGAGACCTCATTTGACAGCACAGTTTTGTCCAATTTGTAATAGAAAACTGAATTTTTTACTCTTAACTATAAAATCCTCTTAAAATAAAATCTTTGCATTCAGCTGAGGTTATTTAAAAAGTAAATGCTATTTTACATAACTACACTAGTATTTACTTCAAATGAGAACTATACTGTTTTTAGTGAACTAAGATCACAGAATAGTAGAAAATATCTTTGTTTATCCTAACAAATTGTGCTCTTGATAATAATATGTTAGTTTTACGCTTACCCTAGAAATAGAGCATAAATTTTCTTTTGCAATAATAGGAAATATAATACATTTGTTGGAATAATATTTGGTTTGATTCTTAAGAAGTTATCATCATGTGTTTAACTTAACTATGTGGACAGCTATTTGCTTCCAGTGGGAGCAATTTGTGAGGTAAAAGGTAAGGACCAACTAGTAAAGAGAAAAACTTGCAATATTCATCTCCAAAATTTGGGCAATTAAAACTACTTGCAAAGCATTGTGCACCAGATGTGTAGAAATATTTTAATATTATTTTATTTATAGTGAGAGTTTTTTCTTTTCTTTAACACTAAGAATCTTACAGTGCTAATTCTGTATGAACTTTGTCCAGGTGACTGCTGTCTCTTGTCTGTAGTAAATGTGTTCAATCACATACCATTTGTATGCAGGTTTTTTACCATCTTACCAGTGGTTTTGCTGTAGATTTCTAACAGTTAGTGGTCTTCCCTCTGTCCCTCCCTATGTGTTTTAGACTGGGTGAGAACACAGGCTTATCCCTTTTGTTTAGACCAGAGTGTGGTCACCCTGCAATAAGCTGCTCACTGTCAGACAGCTGGAACTGACACAAGGAGACCGGGCAGGCTTGGATGTGTAGAAATTCATCGCTCAGAAGTTGTTGGTTTCCTCTGCAAACCTACTATGCATTCCTGAAACCTCAGGGATACTTTTAAATTGTTTCACTTTTTTACAATATTTTCTCATTGCAGAGCTAATATTGCACACTTTTATATTAGTTGGATAGTACAGAAATCACAGAATGTAAATCACCCACTGGGTAATTTCCTTGGATTCTCTCCAAAGACAGCAGGTGTAATAGCAGAGGCAAGGATTACAGAGCTCTTGCTCATCCCTTGTACCACAAGGGCTGAGGTCCTTGTACTGAATGTATTTTCTCTCTGCAGAGTAAGGAATTGCCTTCAAAGAGTGTGTTTGTTCCTGCAGCAGCTATCCCCTTCCCCATGTCATCTAAAAATGAGCTGGAACTGGCTAGAGTCTTCTTTTTCACAGTAAGCTGCAGGGCACCGCAGTCGAAGGTGCCTCATCTCTTGTACGAATGTTGACAAGTAGAGCAAAGGAGAATGAATGCAGGAAATAGTTTCTGCTGCTAATCTCATTCTTACACCCTTCACATGCCTGTTCCCAATTATTTGTGCAGGGCAGTGGAGATAGAGGAAGAGACAAGAGCAAAGACCTTCCATCCTGTGGCTTCAATAAGTAGAGAATGTCCTGTGCTGACCCTATTAAGAATCAGTGGTGTTTGTATTCTGTGCAATGGCTTTATCTGATCTTTACATACTTCAGCAAATAAGGCCCCATTTTTTTTCCTCTAATATTCATCCTAAATAGATCTAGTAGAGGTTACTTGTTTTTCACCCCTTAGAAGTCATTAAAATGTGGTCAAACCTGACAATCAGTAAATAACTAAATGTGTATTGCTTTATTGTAGTGTGAGTAAACTTCATGTGATTGTATGCTGTTATCTTAGCTGTGACCCAGAAATTATTGATAATTGGTTATCTCAGCACTTCACACAAAATAAACCTGCTCACTGGATGTTTTCTGTGTCAACAGGTCATCCAGCACCCTAGCACTAAGCTGTCTGAGCATCCTGTTTGAACAGCATGTAAAGTATGCCAGGCACAGGCATCTAAGTGTTACCCAATCATGCCAATCTTAAGCCTTCATACTTCTGTTCATTCAAGACAGCTCTCTGTAGATTTTATATAATTTTATGACATAATCTTATTTGGGCAACTACGCATTTGAACCACAGAAATGAGAAAAAAGCTACAAGAGTGAGGGAGAAAATAGACCTTTGAAATCCTGCAGGTTTTGCAGCACATGGAAGGCTGTAGGTGTACTGTATTAATGCTGACCCTTCTTGGGTGTCTGAATTGCTTATTGCACTCTGGTTTTCGAGCATTGAGGTTATCTCTTGATGACTTCTTTGGCATTCTTTTGTTGTGTGGCTTTAATAGGAAACATTACACATCCATCAAGTCTCACTGTAAAGTGAAATAGAGAAATAAAACTGACTGACTGTGAAAATGTGGTGTACTATGAGAAGAGCCTAATCTCTAGAAATTTTCAGTGGATTGTATCTGTAGGAGTAAAGGGCCACCTGCTTGTACCTCTTACATGAAAGAGTGGAGATAATATTCAAGCAGGTTTTGATACTAGCTGTTAACCTCTGCTGAGACTGTCTGCTTTTTCTGAGGGAAGTTTTCTGTCAGATGCCTTTCTCTTGAAAGAAACAGGAGAAAAGCTTGTTTCAGGAAACCTGTATATGGTCTGTTTGTTGTTATTGAAATAATATATGCAAAATGCCATGGGATTCTTTTCTTGAGGCACTCTGCTGGAAGTGACTTGGTAAGTAATCAAACTGTTTCTAAGTACTTTGAGGAAATCAGTCTGTTTGTTTATACAATGTGCTAGCAGTCAATGTGAACTGTGGTCAAAACCCACAGCCATGCGTATCTTCAGTTTCCTCCTCCTCCCTGTAACAAATGCAATCTGATGATGCTTCTGTCTGATTGCTAAAGTGAAGTGCTGTGTTTTCTTTGGAATTGCAGTCTCTCTCCATCCCCCTCAAACATCACATCTGTCAATTTGAAGCAGACTTTGTTATCACTGGTTTTTTCATATGGTGCCTCTTTTTGCCTGCTCCCCACCCTCCCTGTGTCTCAGGCATTTTGGTGTCTAGAAGAGACTTTGTGTTCTCTTGAATTTTAGTGGCTGTGAAATAGCACAGCCACGGGGAACTTGTGCAAGTTTTGGACAGGAACTGAGGGCAGAAATTAACTCAATTGGAGCGAAGCGTCCCATAGGCAGCTATTGATTAACCAGGATAAAATTTGGCTTCACCACTGAGATTAGCACCTACCTTGGTAAAATAAAACTGGTGTTCTAGAGAGTGTCTTTCAAAAGGTATTTAGAAATTGAACTCTGCTTTGAATAAGTGGTTTTCCTATGTGGTTAGGATATGGTATGTTAATGAAAGTAGTTTCTTAACTTTTCTGTATCTTGTGATAAATGTAAGGAAGAATGAAATGGTTTTTTAGAGGATGTTTTGTAGGAACAAGGCTGCTATTGCAATGCAAGGAAGATAAATAGTCATGGGAAAGCCAGGCAATGTGTGCTTTCTTTCCCAAAGTGTGAAATGACTGCTTTATAGTAATGAGCTGAAATAAGTTTTAATTCATGGAGGAAATGGAGGAAAATAGCCTAGACAGTAAGGAAGAAGGACCACCTGTAAATTTATTTCTTCCTCACAACTCCTCCAGATCAGTGTTACTGGCTGCCTTTTGTCATTTTATAGAGAGGAGTGGACCAGGTGAGCTCCATCAACATCCCACAGACCTGAATGAAACCATGAGATTTACTGGCTGTAACCTTCTCTGCATGTCATATCTCTACCAAATTTGATACTAATCCAGATAGCTCTTAAGGATGCAGCTCTGCTGCTGTCCTAGAGCTAGATGTGGATTACAGCTGAGCTCTGCCTGCTAGATCAGCCTGGATAGAGCTGTGCTAAGCATGGAGGTAGAGGGAAGGCATGTGCAAACCCTGCAGTTGCACCAGCTGATGGGGTGTGAGCTGGTTCTGGCCCAAAAGCTCAGTAGCTGCAGCAGTGCAGGGTTGTGCCTGTGCCGGCAAAGGGCTCATTAGCACAAGTGAGCACCAACAATCCTGGCTGGCATTGGGACCAAAGCCTGGCAGAAGCTCTGACTCCACCTAACTGGGTAGAGACACTGCTATATCCTATAGCAAGACCTTCCAGAGCAGGGATCCTCGTGCCTTGTGTGTCCTTACATCACCTAGTGCTCTGGGAATGTTTCTGGCCTCTAGGATGAAGTGACAAGACACGCAGGTAGCCAGCCTGTGCTCCTGAGTTTACCCCTGGTTCTGCTGTGGTGCCTCAGAACACTTTGTTTTCAGCACCCTTGGTATGTGTGAGTGCAGTGGCATCAGGGACTGGCTGACAGCTCTATCATAAATAAGGTTTTTAGCCTTCTTACCCCCTGAGTCACAAGTTCAGTGGAAGTTGGAGGCTGTTTGTTCTAGATGTGGTAAATAACACAATCTGACTGCTCTCTCCTCTGGCACCCAGGTCTAAAGCTGTTATCAGCATTGCTGTGGCATGTTTGATTTAGGGGCAAATTGGCACCTCTCTGACAAGTGCTGGAATGTCCCAGTCTGTCCTTGGGGTGTTGTTGGCATCTTTCACACCAGCAAACCCCCATCGACAGTCGAGATCATGGGCAAACACCAGCCAAGTGCACAAAAGCGCTTATCGCCTGCTAGGCTGTGCATTCATAAAAAGCAAAGCCATAAAAACCTCCAGTGGCTGGCAATTCCAGAGCTTTCTGTTAGACTTGAAAAGGAGTCCTGAAGAACACAGGCTTCTTATCAATTGTAATTGCTGGGTAGTGGAGGGCTGCCGTTTGTTTAACGTCATCTGGTGTTAGCAACTCTGACACTGTGTTGCAGAGATGTTTCTAGCCAGCAGCATTCTGCTGAATGCAAAATGAAATTCAGCAGAAATCCTTTGTTTTCAGGAAGAACTCAGGTTGAACAATTGAATCTAACAGGTAAAGAAATGCAAAATGGAATGTTGAGAACAGGCTGAGTGGAGGTGCATAGGGCAATGTGAAGATGTTAAATTTTAGAAAGTTGAGGTTTAAAAGTATAGATGCTGCTGTATTGTAATTGCTTTTCATTGCTGTTGAAACTAAGTTCTGTATTCTCTAATCCTTTTAGATTGCCTTTTTAAATGTTGCAGTTGTGCTTATGCATTTTTACTGAAAATAAAAAATTTTCAGGGTTAATGTTCTCTGAATGGCCCTTTATTCCTGGCACACACTATTAGCCAAAATTCATGCCGCCTTTAGGGGACTGGGCCAGACACAAAATCACTTTGAACAGTTGCATCAACATTTGGCTTTGGCTTTGCCTGTGAGATTTTGGTTTTGAAGTCAGCTTGCTGGATTTGAGCTGTTGTCAGATTCCATGGGGGGCCTACACCTGGATCAGTAGAAACTGGTAGACATGCAGGGTTTGGAAATGTCAAGCAAGCATTTTACATGCAATTAAAAGTGCATCTGAACCACTTTTAAACAAAGGAGCAGTAAGAAAACTCCTTGAAAATTACTCTGAAATCAAAACTGTAAAACAAGAAGCTGATATGAAAAATATGTGTATTTTATGGCAGCTGACAGGGAGCAGATTCACAGCAGTTAGGTAATCAGGAATAGCTGCAATGGAAACTGCTTCTCTGACCTCAGGTCTACTCTTTGAGTAGCAGATGTAGCCCATCTGTCTCTGCTGTGGTTTTCACACCTGACTATGGAAGATATCTTGGACTGTCCCTAGCTGACTTGGAATGAGACCTGAATTCACTTGCTTTCTGTAGCAGCTTTGAAAGTCTTTAAATGAGACTTGACCAGAGATTACCAAATTCTAGGAGTGTGACTGTGGCTGTTTGCATTTAATGCTTCATCCATTTGTTGAGATAGTCAAGGAAGCCCTTTGTTTTGATGGGTCATTTGTTGGCAGCTGAATATTCCCAAGGAAATCGGGCAAGGGGAACAAAAATAATATGCAGAACAGTCCTGGTGACTGATAATAAGGACATCCTTATTTTGGTGCCCCCCAGGTATAGGTAGAAAATAGATACCATTGCCTCTCCTCCAAACTCCTACACTTCTGGTTGGTGAAGTAGCAGAGAAATAAGAACATCTTAATTTTTCTTATTGTTGTGTATGTATCTGTCTTCATTTGAATTTCTTCTTTTTCCTGCAGCAGACTTGACCAGAGATTACCACTTTTTTTTTTTTTTTCCTGTGTGTGTATGTTTCTGAACTTCTTTGGACTCTTGGGAGAGCGGTTGTGTATCAGATTACGAAAAAAAGTAATGAGAAGCAAGAGCAGTTGTTTACTTTGTGTGCTGGAGTTTGTCCACACTTGAAGTGGAAGGAAACTGCTTTTCCTTATTGCCTGTTGCCAGGATCTGTGTTAGTTTTGTTTTTATGTTTTTTTTTTTCATTTTCCTCCTGCATGAGGAATTTCATAGCTGAAACTGCTTTGGCTTATGAAATGCTGAGCTATTGATGTGTCTATAGTTAATTTATGGAGAGGAACACTCCTGCTGGAATAATGCATAGCCAAGCTATTACTGGCTGGCTACTTCTGTGTGATGAAACAGAAGCAGGAGCTGGAATCAGTCGGTTTTCAAGTGGTCACCAGCTCAAGTCTTTTAATTCAGAGTATCCTGGCAGTGTTACTATGCTGCTGCCTTTTGCTTAGATGGATGGGAGGTGTGGATTTTTTCACTTCTCACCTTTATTTATCTTGATGTTTCCTCATATTTGTTAGCTTTTATTTTTCTCATGAAAGAGGAAATGTTTACCTTTCAAGAAAAAAGTCTTTCTAAGCATTCACAATTCCAGCCAGGGAATGGATTTGCAGTTTTGTCTGCAGCAAGCAGTTCCTGTTACTCATGAAACAGGAGTGGCCTTCTAATAAAGGCGCCAGATCTCTGCTATGCAATTACCATAAAATAACCAGTGCAGCAATTCTGTACTGTGAGCAGCTTGACAACCAAATGCTTTTTGAATTGCTTGAAAGCTCTGGTGAGGAAATAAATTCTGAAGAGCAAACTTTAATGCTTAATGCATGCCTTGTTTCTAGATTGGGAAATCTCTCCTTAACCCAGTGTGTAAGACAAATGCACCTACATACTCAGCCTTGTTAGCCAGGAGACTTGTTGGGAGTTATAAGAAATATGAACTCTGCAGAAGGTATGGTGCACATAGCTATGAATGCCTATTTTGAATAACTGGGTGAACGTTGGTACCTATTGAAAGGCATCTGCTCTTTCAGGCCTGCAATGATATTGATGTTCTGTAATCTGCTTTGAGCGCAGCTGATCTTTTAAACAATTTTACTGTCAGATTGCCTTTTTTTGTGTGTGTGTGTGCGGAGTGCTTAACCAAAAAAACCACACTGTTACATGGTGGAGGTTGCTAGGTACTAGAGCAATGCAAACAGTAAATAATAGTGATCATGCCGGAGTCTTCTGATGAAGTGTAACTTGAGACAGCCTCCACAGTAATTGCTTTTTATTTGCTAGCCTCAAGCAGAATGATCTTTAAGGCTGGGATACATCCTTTTAAAATAGAGTGCAGTGCATGGAAAGAAAGGTGTCATAAGCAACTAAAAGACATTAAGTGGTGGATGGTTGTGGGAGGATGGATTGTAGGGGAATAGAGATAGTGCTGAAGTCAATCTTACCCCTGAGGAGTTGCAGCTGTACTAATTACCAAAGAGTAGGAACAGC